>JANHFX010007237.1:0-79628 GCA_027560015.1 Chloroceryle amazona | reverse complement strand
GAGGGTAGCAAGACATTGGAATAAATTGCCCAGAGACGTTGTGGCTGCCCCCTCCCTGGAGGTGTTCAAGGCCAAGTCGGACAGAGCCTTGTGTACCCTGATCTAGTTGAGAGCCATCCCTGCCCATGACAGGGAGGTTGGATTAGATGATCTGCATTGTGGCTGAGCACCTGGCATACATTGTGGGGCATTTAGATGCTGCTCCAGCTGTTTTATCTGCAGGTGTTTTTGGAGCATACCTGACTGGCCTTGGCCAGAGTGGAACCGGGAGCAACAAGACCTTCCAGCTACCCTTCTTCCAAATGTGGCAGTATCTGTAGCACTCTGAACACCTGATGTTAACACTGGTTTGTCTTGGATGTCAAACAGACATGCACTTTTTCTGCCTACCCACCATGAACCATGAACAAGCTACATGGCCAAAACCTGTACACTGATTTATTCATTGTACGGTGGGAAGATAAACACTCATCTGCTTTTATACGTCAAGCACAACAAGCCTCATTAGAAGTCTATTCACAGCTCATAGCAAGCTATAGACTCAAAAAGAGTCAGTGTTCTTCAAGAGAGATGTAAAGGCCATTGTCAGTCAGCAAAGCTATAATTAATTATGATCATATCCTCTAGTGACTAACTGGGAAATAGATTATGATATTATTCTTGTTTTTCAAACAAACCATAGCAGCTTTAAATTGCTGAAGAGAAATATTAGCTGTAATCTTACAATATTGAAATGCTGTGATATATTTGGATATTTAGTGTTATAATTTCTGTGGGGTATCTTTAATCATTTACTGCATATGCCTCATTCCTGAGCAGATGGCAGAAATTTTTGCTTCTGAAAGTTGTTCTGGTGGGGGGGATCAAGGTCCCTTCAGTTACAGCAAGTCATTGCAAGGAGCAACAGCAATTCAAAAGTGACTACGGTTGTTTTCCTTTCCTGCACAGGCAACCAACCAACCACTCTCTGCATGAGCCGAGTGTGTGCTTATGGTGAGACAGCCACCCACTGCCTCTGGTCATGTACCTCTGCGTCCCCCCGTGATACACTGGGAAGATGGAGGTACAGAAAGAGTTAATGGGATAATATAATTTGGCTACACAAGTAAGATGTCAATTCCAAGGATATTGTCTTGATTAGAAACATGTTGTTAGGCAACACTTGCTTTTACAACTGAAGATTAACTCTGTCAGTCACAATAAAATCTCGACTCAATTGTGAATATGGCCAAATATAGACACTGAGAAGAAGATTCTAAGGCTTACAGAACGGGATCCAACAGGTGACTCATTTGTGTATTTGTTAGAAAAAAAATCGAATGTTTCTGCTTAAAGAACATCCAGTGTTATTGGTATTGTAGGAAATAATTGCCCAGACAGGCCCAGTGGTTTGAATCAATGCAACGGCCATTATATCACTGGGTACATTCTGTAATTATTCTAGATTTAAACAGTGGCTAGAGTCTCAACCCTCCCACCCCATCATCCTGATCAAAGCTACCTGCATATAATGAGCTCTCTCCTCTCTCCCTTCTCCTACTATACATGCTGCCAGCAAGCTCCCATTTCCCACAAGTACAAGTATGCTTGGTTATTTGTGTCAAGCAGGTTTTCTGCCCAAACAGAACACAGCTGCTGCACCCTGGCTTCTCACCTGGACTCACATGAGGAGCTGCTGCTCTCACACTCTTCACCAGAGCTACAGGATCCAGTTCATGCAATGCAGCTCCTCCTGCCTCCATCCCTGCACTTTTCTTCATTTTACAAAATCTGCCCTCATGTCCCAGACTGCCTCCTTTCCCCATCTCACACAACACAGTGTGTACTCTTTAGATCATCGGTTCGCTTTGTTTTCACAGCTCGTTTTAGAAGTTTCTCTCAGCTAAGAGTTGAAAGGGACTGGCACTTACTCATTATGCAGAGCCTGTGTCACATGAAGGCTGCTCTGAGGAACTGGCTGTGCCAGGAATAACCTGTAACAGTAACGCATTTTTCCCTCTCTTCATCGAACCTTTCGGTGCGGGTCACCCTGCTCATGTCTCAACACAATGACTACAACCTCTCAGGACAGTGAGGAAAGAGGGCAAGAGGCAAAGCAAACCCAGCTTTGCTGTATCCCATTGAGAAAGCTGTGCCTTGCAGAGTGAGGTGAGAGCAGCCAGAGCAGCAGAAGGGCTGCTGCAAGGGATGGCCTGAGCAGGCAAGCAGAAATGCACGTACGGCAACCTAAGGGGGACACAGCTGTTAGAGGTACTGGTCAAAGCACCTCACTGAAGGGACTGGGGCCACTGCTGTCAGCAGCGTGGGGCATTTTAGTGTATTTGTCTGAAGACAGGACTTCCCCTTTTCAAATTGCCACAGAACAAATTTCCTGCCCAAACCAATGGGGTTTGGGAGGCTTTATTCAGAAGGGGAAGACTTGCTTCTTGCCAAGCACACATAGCTTTCACCTGTGTTGCCTAGTTAGCTTCCTACAACCAAGTCTGTTTCAGAACCTGATATACTCCATATCCAACAAAGTCATTCCTGTTTCTGTGTCATACTTCAATTGCCCCAGTTTGCAGGATGTATTTGGACGTTAAATTTAATTTAAGCCATTATATTTCATTTTTGTGGAGAATCTTTGACTCACCATTTGTTTAGCTGCTTCAGTTTCTTGTGTGGCAGGCTGCCCATTGCCAAGGCATCTGAGCACCTCAACACTGGTTTAAAAATAGGCAGATTGACAAGCCCCAGATCCTCAGACTGGGCCACATTTTACAAGGGGTGATCCCTCTTTCAGTTGACAACTTCCAGCTGCTGATATTGGGAGGTTTAGTCCTCTGTATTGATAGCACAAATGTCTCAGCCACTCTTAGCCATTTTACACATACGAAGAGATAATGTCTGAACTAGCTGATCCCTGATGCAAAAGGCCCTGCTCATTTTTGTTGGTAATATCACAAAGGTTTTATACTCTCCCTAGTACCACTGTTAGCCCTTGACGTCAATGAGAATGGAGCAGAGGCAGAGATGTCTGTGTGTGTCGTTTTATTCATCTATGGGATGAAGATTATGAATTGAGACTGTGTGAGGCATCTTGCAACAAGGCAGTATGGCTGTGAGCTGCAAGGAGGAGCATGCATGGTGTGTTCCTTACAGCCTCAGAGCCCCTAATTGAGTGAATGGGTTGTGGGAGATCCTGGGGTTGATTTTTACATTATCCCGAGGGCAGTCTACTCTCCAAACAGTGCTGCTGAGAAGCAGAATCATTTCAGTAGACTGTAAAATGCATGAACAGTAGACAAGATTTATGAGACATTATGTGTGAGTGATTAAGCTGTTCTAGTAGTTACAAACATTGTCAGATACAATGAGTAACTGAGATTTTCCCAAAATAGAGCGTTTTTTATAGTTATCCTTGGAAAGCCTCAGAACCATTAAAAAGAACTGCAGTATCTAATTAGGGACTTCAGAGTAGATCCACAAAGCATTGTTAATGGTAGTTTTAGTCAATTGTATAAAAAAATTATATTCTCTAAATGAATGTCCTGTTACTACCCAGCTCTTGAGGACATAAAAACCAGATCCAGTAAACACATGGATATGTGGAAAACAACCAAGGTCTCAGTGGCATTCAGCCTCTTCAAGCCTGCAAACTGGTGGTACACTGAGCAGTCTCCAACACACACTGCTTGCAGAACATTTATCCAACAAGTTAAGATCATTTCAGTCAAAACAGAAAATGCTTAAAAATGATTTACTATTTGAAGCATAATTAATACTAAATATGTGCGGGATGATGAAACAGTGCAGAAAGTAGTAATTTCTTAACACTTTCAGTTAGGGAGGATTTTTTTTTTCCTGTTGTTCTACAACCTTTTGTAGTGTTTTATTTAAAATCCAATTAATTCACAGCTACATCCGGTTACACAGTCACAATAAAAGCCTGACTATGGCTAGCAAAAAGGGAAAAAACATTTTCTGGCTCACTCACGGGATAGGCTGAAATAATTGGGCTGCAGGGAAAGGGTGGGCTCTTTCCTAAATTTGTTTCCTTCACCAGTTATCCCTAGGCTAGCAATATAAATGTTTCTTTTAAAATCCTAGCTTAAGGATATTAATGTTACCACAGGGAAAAGTAATTTTATTGGATAACTATTCAACAAACTGAAGTGCTTTTCTGCCTCCGGACCTGTACTTGCCATTCTTAAATTAGCAGCTTCTCAACTCAAATCAAAATACTTGTAAAAAAACCCACCGTCCTGTTTATTCACACCTAGCAGGGTGAATAGTTCACTTAGGAAGCTCAAAAGGAAATCATTGTAAGCATCATCTGCAGCTGGGCGAAGGCTGCCCCGGAGCTTTCCGAGTCTTTCCCGTCTATGATTTTCTGAGTCACAACATGCCCAAGACAGCCGGAAGGTTTCTGGCAGTAGCAGAGCAGACAGGGCAGTGATCTATGAGCCGGGAGAGCCAGATGCTCCTTGCTGCAATTCGCCTATTGCACGGCCTCTTTCTGCAGGGCTGCTTCCAGCGTCTCATCCCCCAGTTTGTACATATAGGGATTACCCCAGCTCAGGGGCAGAATCCAGCTAAATTTCATGTGGTTGGTGATTGCCCAGTTCTCTAGTCTATACAGATCTCTCTGTAAGGCCTCTCTACCCTTGAGGGAGTCCACAGCTCTTCGTAGTTTAGTATCATCACAAACTTACTTAATGTGCATTCAATTCCTGTATCCATATCATTTATGAAAACGTTAAAGAGCACTGGCCCTAAAACTGAGCCCCCCAAATCCAAAGAGTTTCTCATAGGCACTCAGAACACAGGGATTTAACTAATTTTCCAGCTAATCTTAACAGTACTCACTTTAAGCTCTGTCCTGAGCTACCTCACTGGTAAAGATCTGGATATGAAGTGTCAACAGAAGATTCAACTTACATGTTCTTCATTGTAAGCTCAATTTATAAACCAGGCCTGCTTTGGTATGTACAAGTGGTAAGTCCTATTTTGGCTTGTTTTGTTAAAGCTTTTACTCATGTAATCATCTCCCTAGGCTGTCTGGTTTACTTGTAAATAGGAAAGCCTGGGCTAATACTGTGTTCAGAGAAAATAACACCCTTAGGGCAACTTGCAATTATTTTTATTAGGCAGTGAAGAGCTTGGAGAAGGGAACATACCTTTGTCCTAGTATCCTAATTTTCTTAAGACAAATTTAAAAAAAAAAAAAAGAAAATCACAGAAGAGGCATCACATTGTAAAAGCTAAGAAAATTTTCCCATTTTTAGTGTTTTGGGGTATCTTCTAAAGGAAAATGTCTAATATCTAATACAATTTCCATTAAAAATATCTAACTGAATACCTACTGAAGCTGCTAAGCCAAGCACAGAACTGTTAGAAAATCTAGGTTATCTGAGCATGATCTTCTCTTCTTATTCAGATGCTTTAGGCTCTTTTTTGTTGCTGTTGTTGCAGTTTTGTTTGTTTGGTTTTTAAATGTGTTTTGGAAGAGTTCAATAGCCCAGGTCACAGTCCCATGTCTGCAAATAAACATCCTAACTGTAAGTACGTATGAAAAAAAACAAACAAATGAAGAGCAGGCCTGCTCCTCGGCTCCAAGCATATGAAGCATACTTACATGATTACAGCAACAACAAATTATGGCAAATCAGTGCAATGTCTTTCTACAAGAAGGGACCTTCTAGCTAAGGGAGAAGAGGTAGAGACCATACATCTTTGCAAAGCTCTGATGCCATCTTTCCACAACATTTTCATAAATAAACTAGGGAAATATGGCTCGAATGAGACTGTTTAAAGGTGAACAAGAACTGAGTGAAACCTGTGTCAGAGACATAGTTCACTGTCAAAATGCAGGAAAAGGGGCTTGGTATCATTCCATGTTTTCACTGGTGAAAAGGTCAGAATGAATACTCCCTTTCCTGAGATGAGTGCTACAGATTGTCATGGGATATTTCTGAACAGTGCATGGCAGAAGCAGCCATGAGCTGAAGGCAGAAGCATTGAGAGTTATCAGACTGTGGCTCCCTCACCACAAGTTCTCCAGAAACAGCATCCCAGGCTTTCTGTCTTGGTGAGTGTAAAAGTAGCTGTTACTCAAACAGAACAGACCTGAATTGCAGAAATATTTTTAAGACCACTATTATATACTTTTCTTTGAGTATGGGAAAATGTGTGCATCAGATGTCAGGGATGATTATGGTAATTAGATGATTGATTAGGTCAGATATCGATGATTGCAAAGCCTCACAGAAGCTTACTGATTAAATGGAACAAATTTTCAACCTAATTTTCCTCCCTCCAGTTTCAAAAACATGGTTAACATTTTATGTAACTAATTCCTCTTAAACTTAGAGGTTTGGAACCCAGCCAAATCTCTTTATATTAGGTGAACTTATTTGACAGTATCCTAGTACGGTTTTAGAATGCCAAGTTTATACTGCACAAGTAGCTGTGCTGGGAACATTAATATTGTGCAGAGCACTTCACAGTGGTACTTAGCTTGCCCTACACCACAGAGCTCCTGTTGGGGATGGTATATAGCAAAGACAGTTTGGGACCCCCTGGCATGCAATTAAGAAGTAGAAGTCCAGAGTAACAGCCTGTTACACTAATGATGCTCATTAACACTTCTCACTCATCATTTTGCCTACAGTAAACTATGACATACTGCAAACATGAGATTAAATTTCAGTGGACAAGTGCCAAAAACTCTCCCTTCGTGCATGTTAGAAGTGGAAAGCTGAAGTGGTAAGCAATGACTATACAGTTGCTGGGGCTCAGGGGAAATATATAACAGTATGTCTTTCCCAGAGGCTGTTGCATGAGCTTAAATTCTTGTTCTATTTAACATTAGTCATCTGCTAATTTTGTTGCCCAGGGAATTTAATATAAAGAGACTTTCTAGCACAGAACAAATAATACAGTCATACTGCAATATTACAGGTATTTTTATCAAGAACATTTTAGAAGAAGAGCCAAAGCTGAGAAAACTTGCTTGAAACCTGGTACCAGTGGCAGATTGACTGGAGCACACCAATGCTGCAAGTGTCTGTGCCAGACACAATTTCCAAAGCTATACTGTGCTGCCTTGGGAGTGTCTCACACTACAGTATCAGCCTTTCAGCCCCTAAATTACCTGTAGAGTGTGCATGTGTGTACCCATTTCTGCAATTTACAGTGCTCAGAAGCTACCTGTTTTGTATTTTTAGTACCCCAGGGTGACACTGGGGAGGATAAAAATACCTTAGCTTTTGTTCTGTGTCAGGTTATGTATGGGTTCCTCCAGGAGCAATCAACATCTTTACATCCTGCTGAATGGGCCACCCTCTCCCTATGTGTGGAGCAATATCCTTGTGCTACTTAATGTATGGCTTTGCCATACAACTTTTTAATGCAAAGAATGGTTTTAAGCTGAACATTTTGTAGGTTCAAGTCCTGATAGCCTCAGACTGCCCATGGCTCTGGGCAGCTCATCACTGTGCTGAAGGCCCTGTTCACAGCCATCCAAGAGGATGCTTCTTTTCCCTCACAAACACCGTGGTAGCAACTGTCACCAAGAAACCAAACCAAGGGGAAGTGTGCAAACATCAAAACCACGTTACAGCTTTCCCTAGCCACTCACAGGATTACATAAATCAGTATATTGCTCCTTTCCCTTACATTTGAATCTAATGGTTTCATGCCCACCATAGTATAAATTTTTGGGCTGATAGCACCTCTAAATAAGCTGAGCAGGGACAGAATGGGAACATGCAGAAATGACTGGTTCAAAGTAGTGGAACTATCCCATGGATGAAGGATGCGCATCTGTTATACTATGAGAAATCAGAAAGCAATAACTGAAATTTACAGTACAGTGAGACACCTTAAAATGAAATTCTTAATAATTTAGTCAGAGTTCATAAAACTTCATTTCTCATATGTGAGATGCTTTACCAGAAGATAAGGAAATATTTTTGTTATTTTTACTACTGCTGCTATTACCATACTGAAGTAGAGTCACATGTCACCTTGCCTTGTAAGAAAAATGAGTACCTTGCCACTAACTTTGCAAACTTTGTAGCTGAAAGGGATACAGGTGTTTACATAGGTGTAATAGAAAATAATGTATTAGAAAATAAAAATGTGTTCTCCCTGTAAATCTGGAAGGGTAGGGAAAGAAGCAAATCATTGAGACTTTTCTGGGACAGCTAGAATAGTGTATGATGAGAGTGAAGATGGTGCAAATGGTTCAGTTCTTAAGGTCTTGGAGATCTTTGATCAGGCATCTTTTTCACAGAAACATCCCAGTTTGAGAAGCACTGGTCTTATTCTCCAGTGGTTTTCTCTTACACACTTTGTGTAGATGTTTAAAATGTTACACACACCCCATGAAACTCCAGTGCATGATTTCATTTACAGAGAACAAAGTAAGACAGTAACATCCATCTGAACAGGACCATTCAATACTCAACATGACAATTTTCTAAGCAATATAAACTCTACTGTTTCTGGACATAAGCTATAATCTAAGTGAAAGACATTAAGGAGGAGTCTCCCAGGGAGGCACTTCATTTCATAGTTCTCACAGAATCACAGAATGGTAGGGGTTGGAAGGGACCTCTAAAGATCATCTTGTCCAACCCAGTTAACATTCTCCATTAACAGAAGTTAATGTCTTCTCTAAGGCATCTTGAACTGGTTGCTGGCAGACACAGATCTGAATATACAGTTTGTCTGATCCAATATTATATTATTCTCTCTCCTTAAAGATAAATGAAAGTCCTAGTTGCTTATGCTGGGATTTTTTTTTATTTTTTTTTTTTTAGAGCTGGGTGTGTGGAATAAGACAAGGAGTTGGAGGACTTATGTTTTTGAATGTTTTGCCTCAGGATGCTCCTTACCACCTCTTAACTTTGAATGTATTACATGTATACTAGAAATAGTTTAACGGCACTTCAAAGATAAAAAAGGGAATTATCACTAAATCCGAAGTATTTCCACTCTTAAAGACATTTGAATTTGGAATGTAGGTACAGCAAAGGAAGAGAAAATTATTACATTGTGATAACATCTCTATGCAAAGTCTTGACACTCCTTAAAATACTGATTCTGAGAGACATTATTTTAAAACAGAGACTGGCATGACAACATATTTTGGAGCCAGACACACGTATGTTGAAGCTGGATGGTATCATCATGCCCAGGATTCCTTCATACAGCTTAACAGAGTAACAACAGAATCAAAGCTATGACAGGCACCAGCACTGACTGCACAAGCCTTCCAGAAAACCTGGACATTAACTCTTGCATCTAGGGGATGCCACAATGTTTATAATGAAATTGAAATAACTTGACTTCTTAGGCAAGCTAGCAGGTGAAATGCCAGGTTTTCAGACACTGTTCCTATGGGAATAAGTGCCTACTAGCTGTCAGCAAGATACTTGAGACAAGGAAGAAACCAGCTTGACCTTTGGGTACAGGTGCAACTTGAAGCTAGATCTCTTTCAAGCTGACCATATACTGTATCCATAAGAACCAGAAGATCACTATCGAGATTAGCCGTAATAGAGCGGGGGTTTATTGCTCAGCTGTGACCATTTGGACACCTGAATTTTATGACTGAGATAAAATGGCTATTTTTTTTCTTGTCAGTGTACTGTTTTATTAAACTCTCATTACCTGAGAAGATAATTAAAGAAAAAAGTTAAGTACCAAGCAATAGATCACCATGGTACCAGGATCTGGCACTGGGCAGAGGCAGGCTCAGGAAGAGAGTTCCCACCCAGGTGGAGCTGTGCGGGGAGAGCACAAACACAGATGCAGAAGTGCCCAAATGGACAATGATGATGGTGAGGGTGAAGGCTGCATATGACAAATAAGAACCATGTAATACACCTTACAGAAGTGAGCATGACATTTAAGTCTGGCATAGAAACTTCCTAGTCCATAGAGGGAGAGATAGAGAAAGGATTGGAAGTTACACAGTGGGAACATAGCTGGACTAAAGGGATGTTGCAGATCTACTCTGTAGATGGCAAGGCCAGGAAAGGTTTGTTTAGTTCTTCATAAAGATCAGAAATGTCCCACTAAGCTCAAATGTTGCAGAAGTGTTTCCACATCCATTCTGAAATGCTGGCACAACTATAGAGCACTTGGAGGAGACAAGGACATGGCACATGTATCCACTGGAGCAAAATGGAACTGAAGTAGATGTTTGCTGCTGTTTCATCCCAGTTAGCAGGAAAAAGATAAGTGTCTCCAAGTGACAGCATAGAAGAAATATTGTTATTCAGTAAAAGAGATTTTCAAATTCTCAGTTTCAAGTAGCCTGTGTTAACCATAGGCAGTGTAGCACTCACAATCACACTTCAGCTGCCTCTACATGAATGCATATTTGAAGTCCCAGTTAATGGGACTTCCATAAGCAAGAGGAAGAGGGAAGCAACAGCTTCTTTCTGAAGTGTTTATCTGAGGAGCAGAGAACAAATGAGTGATTTAATAAGAGATGAAATCACCTCCCTTCCCTTATGGGCCCCATTTTATAATTGTCAGAGCCAAGCTACTCTCTGAAGGCTGAAAGTACCATTGTGTCTTTTTCTCCAGATTCTTTTGCCAAGAAAATATTCAGTTGAGCCACTTTAGATTGATGAGATTTATGAGTCTTGTCAGGAAGAGATGTAGCTGCTGTACTTGAAATGCAGTATCCTACTTTGATAAGCAAAGACAGTCCAGGCTGCTGGGGAAAAAAAAGAATTCTACATCTCATTGGCTTCAAAGCACTTCATTAAGAAATACAGTTTTGAATTTCACTTGTTTCACTTGTTTCAGAAGAGAAGCCCTGTCAAGGCCTAAGGATGTTTAAAGAGAACTTCTCTTTGCCACAACATTTGCACTAGTGTAATGATTAGCACAAAACCACATGGCTGTTTGAGTTGTGATCCTTGCAGACATGACCTTTACTTTTAATGTCTTAGAAGGACTTTCCTCTTCCCACTCCACAAACCAACACCCAGAACCTTGTCTGGCATCCCTATCCATAGTCCCCATTCGGTATGTCTGCTAAAAATGGAGTTCGATCTGATTTCTGTCAGATGGATGTTTGTTGGCTTGAATGATTCCCTACCAAATGTGTGCACAGGCCACTTCAGAGAAACACCAGTAAGTATGATATAAATCCAAACACTTAATCCACTTTATCCAAATATGGATGTAACCCATTACTGCGCATGGTTCATTTAATTCTTCTCCTTGAGAAGTGTGAGGCAAAGTGGATTGGAAGCCAAAGTTCTCAGAAGAGATTCATCGATATAATCACTAGTGACAACAAAAGAGAAATTTCTTAAATACACCAGGGAACCACCTGCACTATGGTGCTTTATTACAGCAAGTGCTAGTAAGGTGTCTAAACCAGCTTGTCAAGAAGCAGAATATCTACAAATTACCTTGCAGTTTTGTGACATTCTCAGAATATTAGATCAATTATAGATGAAAATGATTTTAACAAAATGTGTGCTTAATGTAGTGCTGCTTTGGGGGATAATTGTGCAAGTACAGGCAGTGTCTGATGATATGCTTAATGGTCAGACACAGATACTCTTTTAATATTGGAAAGTGGTTTTGGCTTGTTTTTATGTTTTTGCTGCAAGTGGAATTGCTCAACTTTGTGCTGTATTGCTAAAGCTGGAGGAAGTTCATTACTATTGCCTGAACAAAAGACAAGTGCTTTTGAAGTGGAATGGTCAGATTTTTGTCCACTGTCACTGAGAAATTTCAGATGACCATGACAGGCTGCTTGGAGATAACCACAAAATGCTAGCTGGACATGGATTTGTTGAAAGACTTACAGAGAAATGAAATTGTCATCACTTTTCTTACTATAGATACTTCTGCCACTTCTGTCTCCAGGAGATTAAATGCTTAAGTAAGCAGATAGAAGTATTTTATACTGTAAAACTTGTCTGCTACCCAGTCATTTAGAGGTAAACAATTCTGGAAGTTGTGAGGAGGACAACTTTCCTGCACAGCAGGAGAAACAGCAAATGCATGAAAAATGATTATGGAAAGTGAGTACGTTAAGATTTCTTTAGAGCTAATATAAGGCACACAAATACATGTGAGGATAAATCATGCCATTTTCAAAGGAAGTTTAGCTCAATATGCCTCTGGGATGTATCTCAATCATTTTGCTTGCCCAGTCTGGGCTATGAGCTTATAACAGGGATTTCAGTTCAGCCTCATTTCCTAGACTGCTGCAGATACAGTAAGAAAAAAGCATTACCTTACATAGTGCTGCCGTTTAATCTATTTAGTATTATCATCCTCTTTACATTTGGCTACCATCCCAGGAAAAGCACATAGATAGGGGCAACGTTTGCAAAATAAAGGAGAAGAAGACTTGGAGGAGTTAATTCAAATAGGCTAAACTGGGTTCTTTTCTGCAGGAATCTTAGAAAATCCACTTGGATAAATTCAAGCCATTTTAACATCTAGGAGCAAATGGATATTTTTATTGTGGGTATGACAGTAGCATGCACAAATAAATCCATTGCTAGTTTTTAAATTAGTCTCTGGACAACAGTTGCAATGAAAACACAACCCATGAAAACACATGAGCAGACTGCCTGTACATATGGCAATTGCATGGGCAGAATTCCCTAGGCACTTCGTGCTCTGGTTCTCAGTTCACAACAAAACCCCATCTGCCAGACCTTTGCGCTGCTGTTTTCCCTACTGCAGTCAGGCCTGAACATTCTTACCTGAACATACTCCAGAGCTCCTCAGTGTTGCTACTTTTACAGCTAGTTCCTCTTGAAGGGCAACAAAAAAATATCTGTGGTTTTGAACTGTGCACTTACAGACTTGCAAAGGTACGCACTTCTGAACTGTATAGACACCCTCACTTGTAAAATTGGCAACTCTGAAGGGAAACATGAAACTTTGGTCTAAGGCAAAAGAATTAAGGTAAAACCACATGACTCAATATATTTTTTTCCTGTAGCTGTTCCTGGAGAAAATAGAATGAAGAATTCTGTATTTTCTTCAAATAAAGAATGGAAAGGAGAAACATTTTCCCTTTTCTCTTTGAGGTCATCTGTTCTATCACAAATTCCATTTAAATAGACTATGAGAAACCTTGTGTAATAATCAGGGAGAAATGAAACCTTCAATCATCTCCTTTTCAATCAAATATTTTAGTTTTGAAGAAGACCGCAGTAAAGAAAAATATAGAAATGCATTCAGCTCCTGTATATAACATAATTCATAAGGGTGCTACACAGAATCATAGAATGGTTTGGAAGCAACCTTAAAGATCATCCAGTTCCAACCCCCCCTGCCATGTGCAAGGACACCTCCCACTAGAGCAGGATGCTTGGAGCCCCATCCAGCCTGGCCTTAAAAAATTCCAGGGATGGGGCTTCCACCACCTCTCTGGGCAACCAGTTCAGTGTCTCACCACCCTCATGGTGAAGAACTTCTTCCTGAAGTCTAATCTGAATCTAACCACCTCTAGTTTTGATCCATTCCCTTTAGTCCTACCACTGCCCAACATCCTAAAATGTCCCTCCCCAGCTTTCTTGTAGCCCCCGTAAGATACTGGAAGGCCACAATAAGGTCTCCTCAGAGCCTTCTCTTTTCCAGACTGAACAACCCCAAATCTCTCAGTCTGTCCTCACAGGAGAGGTGCTCCATCTCTCCAATCATCCTTGTGGCCCTTCTGCTATATGCAGGGGGAAGAGGGAGTGCCATAAATGCAGAGGAACCTCCAGTGTACTGACGGCTACTAAGTGGCAAATTTCCATGAATGCCCACAGATTTCTATCAATGTGCGCACGTAGACTTCCACTGAGCACAGCTTCTAACATCCAGATCAAAAATAAAGGTCGAGGTAAATGTGACCACTTTACATTTATTTTCATCAGCAACAAGTGGTTTTAAATTACCCCCGTGGCACTGGCATGCTATGAAAAAGTCTGAGTCAATCAGGAAGTAACAGGAAGTAATCAGTAAATTGTGGGAGTCTTAAAAGTAAAAAAGAGGACAAGTTTAGCAGGAAGGTCCATGAAACTTGACAGGGAGGACAGCCCTCAGCTGCTCTCAGTATTGTTAAAAACAGATGCATAGTCAAAAGTTAGTTTAATCTACTTGGCTATTCTTTAGAATAAGAACAAGGCTTTCAAATATGATTAGAGCAACCAGACAAAGTAGAAAACATACAAACTGACAAAATCAACATCCCAAATCTGCCTCATTACTTCATTAGGACTATATTAAAAAGCACTAAAAGAAACTAGAGGAAATGAAAATAATATTAAGTTCAAAGGTACTGGCAGCCAATTAAAGAAGAACCAGATTCATACTGACAGTTACATGCATTTGTCCCATCTCAGCTTAGCAAGTTCTTATCAGGCCTTGTCCATCATCAAACCATTGTGCCACAGACTGTGCTACAGTCAAGATGAAAGTGGTTGGGTTGTTTTTTGTGGCCCCCCTTTTTTTTTTTCAGCTAACACAGCAGAGTCCTTCACCACCCCAGCTATTTACTAAAACAGATCACACAGAATTTTATGCCTTAGAACAAACCCTCTCTTGGTTAAAAAAAAAGGCAGTGGTGTAATGTCTGTGCTGTGATGCTGTGATGTTAGTTATTGACTTACATCAGTGTAATTGTGCCAGCAAGGTAAATAAATTGAAGGTGTGAAACATGCCAAGTGGAGGCTACAGGACTGAGCTCTTCCATGACCTATGTTGCATCTCTGATCCCCCAGCTCTCCCTGGCCATGCATCAGTGGCACCTCTAGAGACTGAATTTGAGGCCTACACTTACCTTCTTGTTTCCTTCCAAAGGAAGTGGTGATGCAGGTGAAAGGGGTCATCTGAGTTGCACTCTAAAAAGCCTCCAGCAAAGCCTGGTGTAGAGGAAAGGGTGACCTGGACTGTGGGAAATAGCAGGGAGAGCTCTCATCCCACCATATAAACTCAGCCTCAGCAATGATTACAGCAGTATCAGAGAGCTTAGTTTTCAAAAAAGTAAATACCTGGAAGCATCCTTAAGAGACAGTTTGTTTTGT
The DNA here is from genome assembly GCA_027560015.1 of Chloroceryle amazona. Classification (NCBI taxonomy): domain Eukaryota; kingdom Metazoa; phylum Chordata; class Aves; order Coraciiformes; family Cerylidae; genus Chloroceryle; species Chloroceryle amazona. The sequence continues at coordinate 64,578 of JANHFX010007237.1, read as the reverse complement.
TTTGTTTTGTTTTTGTCACTTACTAATTGGAGAACGTTTCTGGCCTGTAGTAACATTTTTCTAAGACAGATATAACCCAAAGAAAGCAGTCCATGACCCCATGACCGATACACTAACCTGGGATATAGGAGCCTTCTCTTTAGAAGAACAAAAATCAAGTCTAATCATTTGTTTCCAACAGGGATTTCAATCTGAATATTTGTTCTCCACTGACACAAAACCAATGCATTTTCCTGCAGCATTTGCAAAGCAGGAGAAGAGGCCTTCAGGAACCTGTAAAACAAACCCCAGGTTATGCTCTGAGAACACCATAATCATTTACTCCCTGTGTGGGAACTGAGTTCTCCCCTCACTCACCACCGATACTGCATTTGTCAGGAACACAAACTCAGCCACAAGAATTGCTTCCAAAAAATAGAACTAAAGACATAAAAATCATCTTAATCATAGTAACTGAGTTTCAGTGAACAGAAATATCTGCCTTTCGGAAACAGCCTGCACAAGAGCTGTGTGCATGGATGTGATACATTGCATTAGAAGGGCCAAGTGTCTCATTTAGCTGTTTGCTGAGACCGTAAGAGCATTTTGACAAGCTGTGCTCACATACTAATAGACTAGGTTAGAGAAACTTACACAAAATGGCCCAAGTTCTTGACAGGCAAATTAAACTAGAGAGCATTAATTGACAGGCTGTCGCTCCAGCAGTGAGCACTGACTGTCTCCTGGCACAGGCCATGGCGGGGCCTCACAGCGCTGTGAGGGAGCCGCCATGTTGTGCTGCACAAGGCCGAGCACACGGCTGGTGAGGTCTGGGGGCATCGCTGTAGAGATTCTCTGGGCAACCAAACCTGAGCTGAAGCAAACCGCAAACCTCATCATGCTCTCACCTCATTATGCTCTCACCACCCCTTGAGAAGTTCCTGTACAAAATGTCCGTTTCTTAGCTCCATCAGCTGAGACCCATGCCCAAGGGCAGCCCTGGCCACCTGAGCCTGAGCTCTCACCCTCACCAGGGCAATCCCCACATGGGCCAGGGCATTGAGGGCCTTACTGGCCCTGACCAGCCTCTCCCACCCTGCCCGCAGCCCAGCGACCTGCAGCAGGGCTGGTCTCCAGCTCCCCATGGCCCTGCCCTGCCCAGCCATGGGAGCCTACATCCTGGCCTGGCCCCATCCCTGCCACCCTGCCCAGCCATCCCGGGGTTTTGTCTGACCCCGGTTCCCCTCAGCAGGATCTCATCCAGACCCACCTCACCCTTGGCAGGTCTTGGGTAGAGGCTGTCATGGTGCCTCACAAGGTCAGTTCTGTGCCCAGCCCTTGCTGCTGAGCACAGTGCTGTGAGGACAGCCACAGGGACCGGCTCACCTCTGGCTTTCATCCCAAGTGCCAGGGCATCGCCTGTTGCCTCCTCAGAATGCCTGGCAGCTGTGAGCGAGGAGGAGCAGGGGCTGTGTGGGGGGCTGAGAGCAGGCCTCTGCTTTGGAGGCTGCTATGGGGGCCAGGCTGATTCCCTGTCATTTGGCAGGACCAACAAAAAGCCCTCTTGCTTGAATGGCTTGAAATCTCTGCTCATATGGCAGACTTATGCAAACACTTTGGCATTGTGTTGCAAAGTGCCAAATCCCACTGTCACCCCAAACCATCAGCCAGAAGCTTATGTGCCTTCTGATGCTGCCGCCCATCCTGCCCTTACACACTCTGAAAAGTTGTTTGGAAAAAAAAACCAACATCTTTCCTAACATCTGCTGGTTTGTAGTGTTAAGCAAATAGTCATTTTGGTCAGTGCTACCTGAGAAAAAGTAATCCATGCATGTATGATAACATTGCTATCTTTTATTGAATAAAAAATATCAGTATCTTAATTTTGAGATAACTTATGAATTATTTCTGGGCACAAAAATAAATTAATTGCATGCTATTAATACTCTTATAGCTTCTCATTTGTGGGAACCAAACTTGGTGATGATAGTGCTTTTATAGGGTTAGATTTTATACTTCCTTATTGCTTTCAGCACGGTGCACCAATCTTTCTAATATCTGGTCAATAATTGAATATCTCTCTATGAGAAAGTGTCATCAAATGAATATGTAATTCAAGAAATAGTGGGAAAATCACTTCAAAAGACTTGAATCTCTTTAAATGTGAGTTTCGAATAATATATTATCACAGTTGCCTATCTTCATGGCACATTAGCCTCATCTCAGATGCTAAGTTTATGTATCAATTACCAGCCTCTGCAAAAAGCAAATACCTGTTAAAGCAGAGTAAGATGATGGAATACAACACTTAAAATCCAACCTAAAAGATTCATACATGTTAATTCATTATTGTAAATGTCCTTCTTCACTATACCCCTACTGTTATTCTATTATCTAATTGCAGCAAGAATCAGAAATGTGGGCACTCCGGAAGGCTTTAGAAAGAGCCGTACATTATTTTAATGGGAAGGAGCTGCCCAAATATTTAAGCCCCACAGTGCCAAAAGCCAGATCCTTCTTTGGTGTAAATCTTCTTTGGTGTTTAACCCCCTGCCTGAAAAATCTGTTAGTGTAACTCCTTCTCCCTGAAACAGTTCACAGCATTTACCAAAACTGGAAAGGAACTTGGCAGTTTGCATCCACTGTAACAAATCCGTTGCTTTCTTGAGCATTCATTGGTGGAGAAGAAAAACTTTAAATGTCTGAGATGGTTGCAGTATATAAACATACATTTTGCTTTTTCAATAAATACTGTGTTTAACTAAGCACAGTCGTAAAAGTGCACCTTTTCCTTTATTTGCCTTTTATTTTTTTGTTTCCATTTTATTCCAATTCAATCCCTTTTAATGCTTTCAATGAAGATAACCAAATAGGTTATATTTATCTGTTTTATCCCCTTGATTCTGAGAGTGGTCACTCTGCTGGTCACGTTGAGACTCAAGTGAGATGTGTGAGCCTTGTTCCTGTTGTACCTGCACTGGAGGGAATAGCTGCCCTCCTGAGCACCAGGCAGAGCTTGTGTTGAAGGACTGGCCTTTCTCAGTCATTCTCTGTGCCCCTTGTTTTCCCATTTATTTCTAGTGACAGTATAAGCAAAACTTAAACTTATTTCATGACTCAGATCTGCAAATAGTCCTGACATTTTGTTCTCAAGCGTGTGCTCCTTGGAAGTAAGCATTTAGGCACCTCTGATTTGAATTTATGTAATTGCTTTTACCTCAGGATTTATTTTTTTACTTTTGTAATGACCATTTTGTCAAGCTACTACAATAAAAACCAGGATGAGGACTTACATCTGATCTATATATCACATCTTCTGAATACAGTTTAACATGTTACTTCTTTTCCACTTGCTTTGTACCTTGAGCAGATGTCATCATTCGGATGCTTTGGAGATACAGGCAATAGCTTTTTTACTTGCCTCTATAAATATCATTCAGAACCTATTTCATGCAATTCAGGGTTTTCCCATTAATATATACTCAAGTAGTTTGTGGTACATCTGCTAATAACACAGTGTTTCTGGAGTGCCTCAGAGTTATCTGTAGCTCTATAAATGTGAAATATTCTTTGTTCAGGTTTTCCACTGACCTTGAAGTATTCTGATATTTGTTCTTGGAATACTCTGATTCTAATTAGTTACTAGAGTATTTCTTCTGGCAGCTGAACTGAGTCAGATGCAGATTTCTTTCCCCCCACCACAACAGCTATTTAATTTTAGAGGTCTGTCACAGTTGCAGCCTCCTGTTTACACTTTTTATTGGCAATGAGCTGTGAAAACAACTGCTTGGGCTCTTTGAAAGCATTTGAAACTTTTGGTTATTTTCAACCACATTTGATTCAGGGGTAGAAATACGAAAGATATTAAATTTCTACAAATTTTCTGAAGATAAGTGCCCAGGAGGGGTGTGCCTGAGGGAAGGGAAGGGCAAGCTGTTACCTGGCCTGTTAGCAGCCTGCCCAGATGCATCCGCTTAGGAGACACTGGCTGGGGTACAGGGAGCAATGGAGGAGATTATGAAAAATGTGGAAAATAGGATATCAGAGTGGGCTTGCTATGGCTACGGGAAGGAGCTGAGACTATTCGAATATTGGGTATTGGGTATCCAGTGGGGGATTGGATTAGTGAGTCATTTGGACTAGAAAGAAAAGGGCTGGGTTGCTTTGTGGGTTGTACAGGGAATAGGTGGATGTCACAGTCATTGCAGAGAACAAGTATAAGCACATCAGACATAAATCTGTATTCAAACAGGCATGATTAGTTCTGCTTCTCACAGGAACACTTGTTTACGGTGATCTTTGCTAGCTGTGTTAGTATAGAGGCTTTTTAAGTAAAAAATCATCTAAGCAGAATTACATAATTTCACCCTAAAGCTCTTCCAAATCTGCCCATCTCTGTGAGCATCTGGCCCAGGAACATGCAGGGGGGGTCTGAGCACCTAAACTGTCGTCTGGGCAGCAAAACTTCCATTGGAGGCCGGGCAGACAGCCCAAGGCACAGCTTTTTGTGTTACCATGGTGCATGAACATGGGGCTGCAGGTGGGCACCCTGGGATGTGGCGCCTGGAAGGCCTCCAGCACATGTTGCTGCCTGGCTGGCGAGCCCACCTCCCAGAAAAATTTGAGCTGGATAACCATGAAATGGAACTGTAACAGCAGGGAAGTCCCTTGCTACTGGAAACAAAGCAGCCCTCATAGGATTGGTCCAGCTGCTCCTTCAACCCTCCAGGCACAGAGGGGCCCTGCCTTGGTGTGTGGAACAGGAGGCATGTGGTGGCACTGTTCGTGTCAGGGGAGGCACGTGGGGTGACATGGCCACGCTGCCCACTTTCTATGGATCTCTGGTAAAAGGGGCACTGTCAAAGCGGGCTGGTGTTGGAAACAGAGCTGCTGTTTTAAAGCAGCCTGTGGAACCTGACTGAAAATAACTCTAATTTCAGGTTCACACACCTAAATAATCTAGATCTTTTGGAAATTTTATCTGGGAGGAACTTAGTCTAAATGTTTACGATACTTAAGCCCTTCTCTTCAGAATACTTTATTCCTGTAATAACAACTCAAACATGCTTTGATTATCCCATATTCCCCTGCTGCAGCTCACCATGGCAATAGGATTACCAGGATACTGCACGCAGAAGGCTCTTCTGCTTTCACACCTAAGGGCAACTTCTTGAAAAAACAGCCCTAAAAATTTCCCACTTTCCCACGCATCTGAACGGAGACCAGTAGTTCCTTTTTAAAAGTCCCAACTCACATCCAGTCCTCATCTATATCAAATGTCACTTCCTAATGGTAGTAAGAAGATAAGGAATATGTTCAGTGAGTTCTTCTAATTTTTCTGTCTGTGGTCCTGTTCCATATTGTCTCTGTTGTTTGCTACATTATTAACATATTTGCTTCCAGAGGCCCCATTTAGCTCTGTGCTGTTCTGTGCTGGAGACTGTTTATTGCAGCTATTACTGAGTCATGATACAATTCCTCTCATGAGTCCATTTGAAGTTTAAAAATCAAAATCAAAAGACTGATGGCTTTACTGCATTGACCTACTTCTTACAAAGTGGATTTTATATATTTACTGCATAACTTTCCAGGGTTCAGAGGGAGCAGCATGACCTGCCTCAAGCAAGCCTCAGGGCTCAGGCCAGTTTCCCTGCAAGGAAGATTTCCTGATGATGGGTATCTGATGGGAACACAAAGTACATTTTATAACTTTTTTTTTTTTTTCTGTCAGAAAACCATTTGTTAGTGGCCAGTAAGCCAAGGTGACTTGGATGAATGAATAATGAACTCCCTCACATTCAGCACATTCATTATAATCTCCCTAGGAAAGTGGTGGATTCCTCAACATTGAACACTTTTAAAATTCAGCTGGACAGGGTGCTGGGCCATCTAATCTAGGTTATACTTTTCTCAAGAAAGGTTGGACCAGATGATCCTTGAAGCCCCTTCCAACCTGGTATTCTATGATTCTAAATCCACAAAATTTGTTTGAGGATTGAAACAAGGAGGTTTCTATGACCTGCTGGTCACACAGCTCCATTCCTGCTTTCCGTACAGATCGATGTTTCAAAAAGATCAACAGCCTGACAAATCAAGAGAAAATTGTTCTTCACACTCACAAAAAAAAAAAGTTGTTCAGTACTTTTAGCCAATCAGGTTAAATATGTCTAGTATAATCTCGCCTAAAATATGATTTGATTCACAAATTTAAATTAAAATTGAATTCGTATTTATAGAAAAATATTCCATGCTGATGTCTGACTTTTCTTAAAATGCATTTTAGTCAGTAGAACAGAAATATATGGTGTGGAGGGAAAAATGAGACCCAAGTCCTACTGTGTATTGCCAAAGTACATTTGTATTTTTCAGACTGAATTCTTCCAGGTAAACTTTCAACTAGTTTCATCTACTTCTGTAGCTCTGGGAGCACAATTATTTTATAAGATGTAACTGTAAGAGGACAGAGTGGAGTATTGTGTTGAAGGCTCAGTAAATCAAGACTTGCTTTTGTTTGATTTTAAATTTTAACTACTTTTTCCCCCACTAATTAGTTGTGAAAATTCTGAAAGCTAAATCTTTTCTGACTCATATCTCACAGCCTGGAATAAAAATATTGCAGTTTCAGCTTACTGTCATTTACACTTGATGAAACTAATACAAGATGAGAATGAATTTGGTTGGGAGACAGTATTCAAACAATAGTATGTGCAGGGCAGTACGTGAGTTTCAAACTGGAAGAAGAGATTTACTGGTTCAGCAAAAGTTGCCCTGGGTCAATATATTTATTAATAACTTGGGTGATGGAATACACAACACAATTTTTAAGTCTGAAGATGATCCCATGTACTCTGGGGTGGCAAAGATGCTGAAGGACTGGGATTCAAATTGAAATGGGTATAGGATTTGAAAAAATAGAAGCAGTTCAACAATAATACGTATTCGATGGCACAGAGGAATAATCACCTGTGGAAACTGGAGGCACTACACTTTAGGTAGCAGTTTTGCAAAAAATAGTTTGGCGTTAATAGCACATGACAAACTGAATATGAATCAACAGTGTTTTAAAATACCAAGCACCATCCTGGAACCTAAATGAACAGGATGTTGTATGTAAGATGTGGAAAATAATCATGCTGCTCCATGCTTCGTTATTAAAATATTTGCTGTGTCACTCTATCTGACTTTGAGTACCACACTTCAAAGGGAAAAAAAAAAAAAAGTGGATCAGGCAGACAGTTTGGACCACAGCAGAGTAACTGTAGAAAATGTCATGTGTGGAAGGGGACCTTTCTAGTCTAGGGTAGCAAAGTTTGAAAGGAGATGATGTAAAAAATATTTTTGTTTCAGAAAAGGAAGGGAATATTCTGCTATCTACATTCAACATGGCAGAATGCAAACAATGTGCCTTGGCTGTAGCAAGGGGGTCTGAAATTAAGTATTTAATGGAAAAATGTTTAAAAGTAAAATTAATGATGTTCTGCAATAGGTTTATTGGGACAACTGTGGAACCTCTAACACTGGAATTTCAGTAAGAGCATAACAAGGGTCTCTGTTTTCTTATTGTCATACTGTGGTTTGCAAATATTAATTGCTATTGCACAGATCTATTACATGGCGTCAAACAAGGACCAAATCTTTTGCAAATATGATGGCACATTTCTGTACTTTCATTTGTTTAAGAATAGGGCCTCTAAGCCTTGAGCACCCAAAGAAGGTAACAGAACCCAGGGCAGGGATTAAACTATAAATAAAGAAGTTAACAGCCTGGTAGATTAAAGGGATCTGTTTTTAGCGATGCTGAAATAGCGCAACAGTCAAGGTTTTCCCTTTGGATCTGTGCTGCAAGTGTGAGGAGGTGCAAGCTCTGACACTTTCTCAGCTGACTGGACAATCATAACATCATTCTCTCTGTGTGCTTCACGTTCTTTTCCTTCTGACCCACTTTATGTGACTTTTATCGAACGGGTTGTGAGCCTGTGTCTCAGACATTTTCTCAGGTAGGGTTCTAACATTTATCAAAAGCTGTAGGAAGTGAATTCAGTGTGAGACCTCTGCCTCTTTGGCATTTTTTTTTAAACTGGCCAATGTTTAAAACAGAGCAGAGGCACACAGACACATATGTGCAGTCTGATCCCAGACATTTTGTTTCCATAAGGCATCAGGAAAAAATGCTTTAAGAACATCTTATTACTGCCTCTGCTACTGGTGCAAGAAATTCCACTCAAATGCCAGTGAAATCATGGCTGAGAAGGTTATGAGATAAAAATCTTTTAACATCTACACCATGGCTAGATTTTATAGCAGCCATGCAGATTAGTCCTTATGGGAGGAGGAAAGTTAAAGTCAAGACTGTTGGTTACCTAATATGTGGGAAATTCTGGAGGGTTACTGATTGCTGCTGTGCTCAGAGTCTCAATGGGTCTGAGAAACGCAGACCTATTTGTTTATTAAAAATGTCGTAAGCCAAAAGCAATAAATATTGACTCTTGGAGGCCGAATCAACTCCGCAGCCTCTACTGAAGGCATCAATTGATAATGAAAGAGTTCATGCATATTGCAGGCCAATTGGATGTACAAAAAGAGGCGGAATATCCCTGTCAGATGACAGGTGCTCTCCAAGCAAATACCTGCACGTGATACCTGTATTCCAACTTCCTCAAAACTGCCTTTCTACTCTCAGTGGAAGTAGGAATAAAAAGTAGTAAAAGCGTATCTTTATCGTTGCATTTAATGGATGAGGTATGGCTCTGAAGCCATATTGAATAAAGAGGTGTTTGTTTTACAAGAATCTTTTTTTGACACTGAATCCACTTTCAAGTGCAATGTTTAGCAGAGGAAAACTCCATGGTAAATTTGGCTGGAAGAAGAATTTGATGAACTGAGAGAAAGATGAATGGAAAGAAAAAAAGAAGGGAACAGGATCTTGCTTGTGTCAACTGAAGGAAAAAAGGTGGGGGAAAGAACAAGCTGAGAGGCAGTCAGTACAGAGCAAAACCTGCCCTTGCAGAATCGCAGGAAGTTTCAAAATGTGAAATTGTTACACTTGTCAGAGTTTTCCAGCTGACTACCAAACAATTCTTAGAGATAATAATCTGGATACTTTCAATTTTAAATAAGTCTTCCTTATACGTAGATTATTGTTTTGTAGAACAAATAACGGTCCCTGGCTAATAAGCTGGTGCAGAACACAGCACCATGTAAGTAGAACTAGCATTTGCACAGCTGGTGGCAAAAGCAAAGCAAAAGGCTAGTCAACATTTCTCTGGATTATTTTGTAAAGCTAAATTAATTCTTGTGAACAATTCCAGATAAAGAACCCAGCATCAAAGTCTCAATTGATTTCAGTGGAGCAGAATCAGTTCCTGAGCCAAGAACGCAGCCAATTCCAATGTGCAGAGCCAAGCCAAGATGCCATGGGTTGCTTCCTAAAGGGCTAATAGCCCTGCCTAGGAGGCCAGGACTGTCAGACTGGCTGACCTTTTCAGTCCTTGCCATCTCTAGTGAGATTGCCCAACAGTAATGATGCCTAGGGATCAAACCACTCACCTGCTGTGTATCAGGCTGAGAAAAGCAGCTGCCTAGATGCTATTTACAAAGAAATGTGTTTACCTTAGAGCTAAGTATTTGACCAAATGCAGTATCTGCAAAAAAAGGGCTGTGAATTCCTCTTGGTATGGGGTGATGGTCAATATCTCATGAGAGAAGGGCACTTTCAGCACACTGCGAACAGTGTTACATGACAAAGCAGCAGCATCCAAGAAATTACAGATATTTGCACCGAGATGGGCAGGAACTAGGTGAACCTGCTTTGGAAAGGTTTGGAGACTAGATGGCATCCAGAGGCGTCTTCTGGGGTAAATTATGCTGTCAATTTCTGAACTAGTGGTTCAGGTCAGCATTATCTCTATTTACTTCTTGCCCTGCACACTAGATGCAAACAATACGACACCCAGAGGTTAATAGTCAGTAATCACTGCTACTCCAGATGTATGGACTCCCTATTGAAAGGGGGAAAAGCTTTGAAAGACATTTTGAAGGGTAGCGTTTGAAAATTAGGCCATCTTGCCTCTCTGAGGGAGCTTCTGCATGGACACCTAAAAGGAAATCCATTTGGAATCCAGAAACTGGCATACTTGCTTGGAAAGAGAGTCCATTGTTTCTACTTTTAATCAAACTTTCCCTTTATAAAAAGCTAGGAAGCCTGAGGAAAAGAATATTTTATTTTAAACAAATCTCACTCTCATGCCTCTCAAAATGTTTGCAAATTTATATTCTTTATTCTATTATGGCAAATAATTTCAAATAAAAATGAAAATTGCAGGCAAATGTGAGAGTGGATCTGTAGAAAAACAAAATATAAATTAATGTGTCTATTCCACAACATTGCTTTTATGTTTACTAATGCATTTAAAAGTCTGCAGTGGCAGGGCTTTTCTCTGGTTTGATGTGAAGCAGCTCTATAAACATAGGCTGTATCAAAATGCTTCTGACTACTTGAACCTGAGGTGTCGTTGTGTTCACACCGCGTTTCCCTTAAATCTAATAAAAACCAGGACTGTGTCGGTCCCCCTTGATGAACAATGGCTTTAATTTTCCTAGTGAAATGTGACCTTTTAAGCAGTAAGCACCGAATGTTGTGTAGGCATTGTCAAGAGATGTTTGGAGAGTAGGGAAGAGGAAAGGGATTGTATTCTTATTTCCCAGATCAAGTAAAAAATTACTGTGGAAGTTCTCAAACAGACACATTGTACTCGTGTATTTGGCAGTATCTTCTGCCCAGGGGAAGGACAACATGTGGTGATTCTCCACAGTTTGTACATGAAATTGGAGAAAATAACTGTATCACTTCTTGAAGAGTCCAAGAAATTATGATATGGCCCAAATGTTACTAATCTAAATCAAAACAACAAGAGATCCAAACTATATTGGTTGAAATGATGACCCTTCTCTCAGCTAAGGCTTACTGAGAAGCTGTTCCCAGAGTGGGGACATTGATGGGTCACAGCCAAAAGGCTCCACTTCCACAGCCACTGGAGAGGAGTCATCCCAACAACTCCATCTCCAGAGGAACTTTATTCAAATATAATGTTAATCAGAATGCTCTTTCCCTAACCTGACCTCTTTCTCTCAATTAATTCACTATAAGAAATAGAGCTGACTTGTTTTTCATGCCCAGCCCAACCATCTCTTTGTTCTTTAATCTATAAATGTGTCAAATAGAATTAAAACTGGCAGAGGCCAGGATTAAATCAAAGCAACTGTAAACATTGCTTGTGCTATTTGGTTGATGTAAAACTTTTACCACAAAAGGCTTTTAAATAAATGAATTTATCTATTACTGTGCTGCAGCACTGAAACCTTGCTCCAAGTGTTTGAACTTTTCTGGGACACTGTCGGGTCAGATTCAATTCAAAACCTAATGCATCGCTGGGATTCTGAAATTGCCTAAGGGAATTAGGTACCTGATTTCTACTGAAAGTCAGTGTGTGGTGGGAAGTGAATTGACTTACAGCAGAAATTAGATGACTTTGAAAAGCTTATTCATGTCCTTGTAGACAAAAGAACCTTGTCCTTCATGGAGATAAATTAATATAAGTCCTTTAACACCTATATACCCCACAAAGCATCTGATACACGAATTTTACAAAACCTAAGACTAGCCAGAAACCTCTAAGCGCTACCTTTACTTAAATGTAATTGTGTTTTGGTTAGCACTAAGTATTTCCTTTCAATGTGCAATAACTGTGTTGGACAATAACAGCATTATTAAGGTGTGCTGTAACTATAGGCCCGACTTCCAGATTACTCCATTAAGAACATCCAGGCCAGTCTGCCAGACTGCAACTTGCAGTTTACACACTCATTTTAGTGGTACTTCTGACCTGTTAAGTGCAGATTCAGAGCCTCAGTGTATCCGAGGTTTTCACCAAAACATTTCTTACATTCAAAACCCCACACTCACATCTCATTAATCATCACGCAAGTTCAGAGCAGGCAATGGGGAAACTCAGTACTTTTGAAAGCACGTTTCTCTCTCGCTGACTGAGATTTTAGTGCTAAGCAATACAGCATTAAAATTTAGATTACACGGCTTTGAAAATAGACCCTTGGCTATTTGACACTATTTCCTTTAATTCCTCATCACTGCTTTAAAAAGTAATATAACAAATGCAATGTCATCTGTATTTTTTTGTAACTTATTTTTCACACATTTGTCACTCCTATGGTAAATTCTGCTTTATTTTTGGCACATGTATGTTTATATTTCCACAAGTTTTATGACTTTAATAACCTGATGCTAGATTATCAACTGAGCTTTTGAGGATTTCTCTGTCTAATGCCTTTAGAAAAATCAACTGTGGTACCTTTGGACTGCAGTCAGACATTTCCCTTTCCAGGCTTCATATTTATTCCCAGATATTCTCTAAGAATTCCATTGGTCTCTTAGGTAAAGCTACCTCATTCACCACTGAGCATGGCTTCTAAAGGGAGAACTCAATGACAAAGTCAGAGGTCTTCTGAGGACAGAATGACATCATGATAAAAGATGGCATGGTCACAGAAGGTACTGGTCCTTCATCTTTGGAATAGCAATTCACATCTGAATAGAGAAAATTAGACAAAATTAGTGTACTTATTCTATCTTTATCTTCAGTGGACATGAAATCAGACCACAAAACCACTGCAGAGAGCCTTGCAACTGGTAGGCCTGGGTCACGAGGAAGCCAGTGCTTGAGAGAGCACAAGGTCAGGACTGGTCAATGAAAGCAGAACTAGTGTACACACAAAGATCTCATACAGCCTCACCCAGTCTGTTTCATCAAGACTACATCTTAGTTCCTTGCTTTCATAACCATAGATATTTTCAGATCCATTGAAAATAGCTGGTAAAAATTCTTCTGGGGTGATAGGTAACTGAGGCTCAGTATCACAACGAATGGAAAGGAGCAACGTAACTGTCAAGTGTCCTGGGAGCAGCTGAAAACAGATGAAGACCAGCTTGATGATCTACTCTTATGAAGTGTCATATTCTAAAAGCTAAATAATCTCTGTTGAATTGATTACACAGATTGCAATATTTTATCTATTGCCATCAGTGTGTAAATGTTTTTCTCTCCCTTGATTTGCTTTCTGACCTACCTGCTATGAATATTGCTCTGTGTTTGGAATCACAGAACCAGATTTTGAAAGCTAATTATATCTGGAAAGATTTGAGTAAAAATCTTACATGGAAGCCAGATCCTTCATTAACAATGGCACAGAACTGTATAATAAATGAACTAAACAAACACGCATGTTTTGTTTATTTGTCTTCTTTGTTTCTCTCGTCTTCAGTGATCAGCAAAATCTGACATTTGCAAGAGTTACTAAGTGGCATAAATGGAGAAGTAAGCTGCACTTTTCATGACTCTGGCTGTTCTGCCCAGGAAGAGGGCCCTAGTTAAGCAATGGGTCAAGTTCTAAACTATTACTGCTAGTTGTCAGCATGAGGAATGCTTCTGTACAATGAGATCCCAGGGTTTCAGGCACTGAACAGAAAAGCATTGCTGAGTGAATTTGGAAAGAAGGCTTCAGAGCAAGATTTTCACTTTTATATCCAAGTATTTTTATTCAGTGAGATTGAGACAAAGGTCTTGGGAGGAAAAAAAAAAAGTGAAACGATGTAATGGATCTTGAATACTATAACATAATCTAAAATAACTCAGTGGCAATTTTTGCTAATATATAACCACCCCAGCCCCCAGAAAAAAACAAAACAAAACAAGTCAGATTGCTTTTTTCAGCAAAGTTAGGGTTTGGGAGCCAATTCAGATTTTACATGGATGCAAATATGAAAGGATACTACTGGGGGTATTCCACTGCTGCACTGCTGACCTGATATCAGAATTTAGACTAATGGCTTCAACTCGAACCCCTCTTTGTAACTAAGGATAGCAGGATTTGGCTTTTAATCAGGGCTGCAATATGTGCAAGAGCTTGCAACTCTTTTCACTAGTTGAGTGCATTTGGTTAATATCTGACTTTATTATATGGAAGGATTCCAAGGGGTATGGTTTTGTTTTCAAATTCAAATATTGCTTAAAATGAGTATTGTGATGTTATTCTACAGTATTTGGAGCCTAAATAAAAGAATTTTTGGATAGAGTGAAGAAAAAGTATATTATATTAATTTCTAACTAAAATGAAACTGAAAAGGCTATCTGCCTTCATCTGCATGAGAGAAATTAAGAACTGCACGATGGTGTTTTGAAATCCTTAAAACTGTAGTATTCTGCAAGGTTTTCTAGTTGTGAGAAAATATTTAGTCCTGGTGTATATACTATTCTTTTTGGGAGGAATTCGTGACTCTTATTTACACTCTCATACACTGTTTAGCTTTAATGGATTGTACGGTTAAAGGAGGAAGAAGGAATTCAGCCCAGTCTTCCTTAAATCCTTGCTAAACTTTATGTTGGTTTAATCCCTTGATTCTCCAGTTACCTAATAAAAAGGACGACTTCACTGTCATTAAGATCATCTCTTTTCCTGTTTTCATACTCACTGTTGTTCTTCTCATTGAAGTCTCCTTTCTAGTCTTAATGGACACTCAAGAGGATTTCATTGAGAAAACTGAGGAGTTAAACATTTTCTATTTCCCTAATCATGACCCTGTCATTATCATCACCAAAAGCCAGAAAAACAGGTTAATAATGACAGAATTACATGAAAGGTAAAAAGGACACTGCCAAAGTGGTTTTGTGATCACAGTCACTTATGATAACACACTGAATGGCGGCATGGAAATCTAACTGTGTACTAAAGCCTGTTGTGCAAACTCAGTTACTACTTCCATCACATAATGCTGGTACTCAATTTCTTCAGTCACAATTGAGCAAAATATGAACAGAAATTTGGAAAAGTCTCTGACCGTTAGTGTAGAATAATTCATACAATTTATCAGTATGGCAGTTTTCAATTTAATTTGATATTTGTGAAACAAAGCCACCGTGATTCAATTCTAAAGAAGAAGCCTTGAAAAAAATCACGTGTTTTGCAAATGGAGAGAAGAAAAGAAATGTAGGATATATTTTTATTCTATCACTTTTGTCAGTATCCTTTATCCAGGGAAGACTAAATTACATTTTAAAGGCCAAATTATTTTCTCATTCACATAGCAATAGCTCCAGAATAGTCCTACCAACTTTCATAGAATTACTCCAGATTTACACAAATACTGATGTCAGCAGAAGCTGGCTGTCTCACAATAAGAATACATTTTAAGAAGTGATATATAAAAGAAAATAGTTTGATTTTTTTTTTTATTCCATTAAATTGCATCTGCAATATCACAGAGAAAGGCTGACTCCTCTTTTGATAAGCTACTCTCGGAAAACAGGTATGATGAGAATATGATGAGAATAAGACAGAAAGCTCAGAATGACCTTTGAATTAAGAATGTGTTCAGTAGACACACTTGGTTTCTTCCCCTAGCACAGATTTCTTATCCTAAAATCTGTATTTCACATGAATGGAGCAGAACAGGGCACAGAAAATTGATCTGAAGGCTAAATTAAATCGCTCCTGAAGTGACCTGCTTGAGGAACAGAAGGAAGGGGAAGAAGGAAGGCTGACATCGGTGCAATCCAAAGAGCACAGATAGCCCCCAAAAGTGTTAGAGGTCTTCCATCGGGAGGTATACCGTTCACATCCACCCCACCCTCTGGAGACACTCTCTCCCCAGCTATTTCCACTTGATCCACGTTGCTTCTATCCTTGTTGAAATGGTGCACACTTTCCCTGTTATTACCGTTACTATTTTACCTATCCACACTTGTCTCTGCCAGTCTGTTATTCATAATGGCTAGGGCTCCAACCCCACCAGAGAATCCATTTTGCTTTGCATTAGAGCTCATTTGCCTCGGATAGCCATTGGCAGTTTCCGACAGCTGTTTCTGCATGATAGCAAGTGAGACTTTATTGGAGGCCAGGAAGTCTTTCATGGAGATCATCTCGCCTGACAGCCGGCGTCCGTCTGTGTCGCTCTCGTTAACAGCATCAGCCTCAATGGAGATGTTTCTCCGGCTGCGCACGTTTCCCGGCATTACCACGTTCCTCCGTGAACGAAATAATTTTCTTTGGCATCTGTGGCAGCACCTGCAGTCCAGCTTCTTTAATATCCAGTTTATGGATTGTTTGATGATAATAGAGATCACATTAAATAAGGAATAGATGCAGCACACTCCCATGAGTATGAAGACAAAATTACCAAAGCGGTAAAGGCCTTGGCTCTCATACTTGATGTTCTGGCTACTGACCAGATCACCAAAACCAATGGTGCTGAAGGCCACAAAGCAGAAGTAAAGCGAGTCAAAGTAACTCCACCCTTCAACTGGAGTGTACATTGCAGAGGCACAGCAGGAAATGATGAGTGATGCTACGCATAAAATCAGCATGACGTAGTACACAGAGGGCTTCCAGCCAGCCAGGCTGTCCACCTCAGAGGTCCCCGAGCCCCGACGGCCATTGTGGGGGAGGACTCCTTTCCTTCTCAGCTGTCTTTCATGACAGGACTTCATGACGTAGGCTATGACAGTGATCAAGCGCTCCAGGAACAGGTTAAAGAACAAAATGGTCCCTGCACATCCTATAAGGCCATAAAATATCAGAAAAATTTTGCCTCCAACGGTGGCTGGGGTGGTCATGCCAAACCCTGGAAGACAAAACAGAACAGTTGAAAAAATAAACCTGTAGTTGTCATGTCAGGAGTTTTGTCATAGGCAAGACTGACGAACTGGCAGCAAATCCCTGTGGCACAGCTCAGGTCTGGAAAAACACGAGGACGCTCTCCCTCTGTTTGCCCACTTGTGCTTGACCATGTCAAATAAGGGGAAGGAAATTCATGCAAGTGTTTTCTCCAGAATCAGAATGAAACAAAAAGCAGAAGAAAACACACAGGAAAGAAAAGACAGTTTAGTGGAGGTCAGGATTTTGGTCTGGTTGCAAGGCTCACTCCATCCCTCTTTGCGCCTTGAATCGCTTCCAGGTGTCAGGGTTATTGCACCTGTGTCCTTCTCTCTGACGCTGTTCTGCACCATGGGTTTGGCCAGGGGTGGCTCTTGCCTTGCAGGGGTCTGTCTCCACCAGATCTTTGTAACGCAAGGCGGTATTTTTCTGAGCATCACTTAGATCCTACTCTAAGTGCAGGTGGCACATCAGATAGAACCCAGTTCCTACCACAGCCCAGCCAGGGAAGCCCGGGGTGGCTGCACACGCTGGAGGATGCAGTCACTGACACGGTCACCAGCACCTCATGGGGTTCCCTAGCAGGCATTAGAACGGCACCTGACCCTGGTGTCTGTGAGCCATTATTAGTCCCTTTTAAAATCAGCATCACTGAAGTTTTCCTATTTCTCTGTGTCTCACTCCACAACTCACACCTGTATATGAGTCTTAATGAAAGTCTCCTGTGGTCTCATTCCCTGCTGGGGGATTTCTCAGATAAGAGGTGCTTCAGCCTTCTCTCAAATGCCTCCTTTCCTAGAGCCTGCAAATACTGATTTTGTTTTGGTTAAAGCTATTGATAAGAGAATCTTGCTTTAATAAGATATTACTAAAGAATAAAAAGTCTGTCCAGAACATCATCAAACTAACTGGAGTAATACTCATGATAAATGACTCTGATGCTGTTTTATTAAGATGAATAAAGGATTACATAACTGATCAACTAACTAGACAAAACGCTCAAGATGAGAGGACAGAAAAATCTTGCTGGACAAGAGACACAGTTACGTATTTCTCTCTTTCTAATTGTGAGATGCTAATTATGAAATAAAGACTTCAGGCTCTGGGAAATAAAATCATATTTATTGTGATACACTTGTGCTTGGAAGACAGACACCTTCACTGTGAAGAGGTCATGTTTCCAACAGTGATGAACTATACTCACCTTCCCTTCACTGGAAACCTGCTACTAGCACAGACTCCTGCTCCTGCCTCACACAGTTAAGTGACAGCCCTCACCCCTCTGGCACAACTGCCTCTGAAGGACAGTCATGTTCAAGCATGGGCTCTTGAGGGCTGCTGCATCTTTATCTGCATCCACAACCAAACCACGGTGTCCAGAGGACCTACAAGAGGCTCAAGCCTCCTCATCACAATTCTGTGCTAGAGAGAGCCAGACTACAACTCTGTGTTGTGGGGAACAGGATATGACAAGAGACAAACCACATAGACAAAATGTTTATGAGAAGAACTTTTTGCCATTGTTCCTCTTGGCACACAAATCTCCATTTGCTTTCTACCTTCCCTTTCTGCTCCATGACCTGATCTCCCTATAAACCTAATTTTGATGCTTATTTTCTGTGCGGGCTGGTTTATACACAAGTCATGACCTCCACCCTGTGGACAGATCCGTAAAGACCAAGGGATGAGAGGAATCTTTCTGCAGCTGGTGGGATCTGCACAAAGCAGCCAGTGGGGAGAGAAGTGGGGGGCTGCTGTCTACCTGGCCCACCCTGGTCTTTGAGGAAGAGAAGTGGCTACAGGCTAGGCAGAGAAGGAAAGGTGGAGAACCTCTGTCACAGGGTGAGCAACCTCAAGGACTGGCACTGAATCTCTCACAGAATCTCTCACAGTGCTACGTCTTGCACTTGGGCCACAACAACCCCAGGCAATGCTACAGGCTTGGGTAAGAGTGGCTGGAGAGCTGCCTGGCAGGAAGGGACCTGGGGGTACTGATCGACAAGCAGCTGCACATGCCCCAGCAGTGTGCCCAGGTGGCCAAGAAGGCCAATGGCATCCTGGCTTGTATTAGAAAGAGTTTGGCCAGCAGGAGCAGAGAGCTGATTGTCTCTCTGTACTTGGCACTGGTGAGGCCACACCTCGAGTATTGTGTTCAGTTTTGGGCACCTCAATACAAGAAAGACATTGAGGTGCTGGAGTGGGTCCAGGGAAGAGCAACGAAGCCGGTGAAAGTCCTGGAGAACAAGTCCTGTGAGGACTGGCTGAGGGAACTGGGGCTATTTAGTCGGAAGAAAAGGAAGCTGAGGAAAGACCTTATTGGTCTCTACAACTACCTGAAAAGACATTGTAATGAGGTAGGTGCTGGTCTCTTCTCATAGGTAACTAGCAATAGAACAAGAGCCTCAAGCTTCACCAGGGGAGGTTTAAACTGGACATGAGGAAAAATTTTTTCTCTGAAAGGGTTGTCAGGCATTGAAACAAGTTGCCCAGGGAGGTGGTTGAGTCACCATCACTTGTGTTTACAAGCTGTGTAGATGTGATGCTTGGGGATATGGCTTAGTGGTGGACTTGGTAGATTAGGGTTAATGGTTGGACTCAATGATCTTGAAGGTCTTTTCCAACCCTGGCAAAAGAAATGCATTTAAGGCTCACGCCTCCAGTGTGGCATTAGGCCTTTGGGCTGCTTCCCACAGGCCTCTCTCAGGATCTTGCCAGATCACAGCCAGAGCCTGAGCTCCTCATGTTTGTTTGTTTAGCTGAATGGATTTTGTCTCTAATCTCAGTTTTGTGTGGGTAAAAACCCACTAGCAGTGGCTTTAAAAAGGCACCCAAATAGGCATGACAGGAAATGTATGGTGAGCTATAAATACTAAAGGATACAGAACATTGATCCAGAGAGGCAGTGAGCCTCTGAGTTGTGACTGTCCCTTTTCAGATCCTCCTCTTCAGGAGGGGCACTCTTTTTACCTCCTGGAGTAAATGTAATTTTTGTTCATTTTTCTATTTACAAATCTCACTATGTAGCAATCAATACTAACATTTCCAAAGAAGCACTAAAGTGGAAAACCTGAGAGTAGGATAAAGTTATTAATTTAACACGTATTTTCCTTTAAATATTACAGAATCACAGACTGGTAGGGGTTCGAAAGGACCTCTAAAGATCATCTAGTCCAACCCCCCTGCCAGAGCAGGATTGGCTAGAATAGATCACACAGGAACCAGTCCAGGTGGCTTTTGAAAGTCTCCAGAGATGGAGATTCCACCACCTCTCTGGGCAGCCTGTTCCAGTGCTCTGTCACCTTGACAGTAAGAAGTATTTTCTCATGTTGAGGTTAAACCTCCTGTTTTCTAGTTTATGGCCACTGCCCCTTGTCCTGTCACTGGACACCACTGAGAAGAGCCTGGCCCCATCATCCTGACTCCCACCCTTTAGATATTTATAAGCATTGATAAAGTCCCCCCCTCAGCCTCCTCCAAGTTAAACAGACCCAGGTCTCTCAGCCTTTCCTCATATGGTGGGTGTTCCAGGCCTTTAAGCACCTTAGTGGCCCTGCACTGGACACTCTCCAGTAGTTTCTTTTTCTTCTTGAACCGTGGAGCTCAGTACTGGACACAATACTCCCGGGGAGGCCTCACCAGCACAGAGTAGAGGGGAGAAGAACGTCCCTCAACCTGCTGGCAACACTCCTTCTAATGCATCCCAGGATGTTTTGTCTCCTCGGTATCTTTATCAGCCCCTGAAGATCTAGAGAAGCTGAATTAAAACAAGCACCATCCCCCAAAAGCCAGAGCCCCAGGATGAAGCTGTGCAGTGGTGCCCCCAGCCATTTTTGCTCTTCTCAGGTTCCCCAGCCCCATCACATCCCCTTCCTCAGACTTAGCCAAGGGGGCACAGCTCAGGAGATTTGTGCCACCCACATCCTGACATACACAACACACAGCCTCAGGGAATTCAGTTGCTTGCTCCAGGCCAATCTTAGGTCCTTTCATCTGTTCTCTTGTAAACTACTCCAGCACTGCCAAGTTCTGTAAGCGTTTCTGCTGGATCATCACCCACACTCATCTCCCTCCACCTGGTGATACACGATTTGGCCTGTGTTTTAATTGTGGATGTCCTGACGTTCACAGGTTACATTAATTACATCATCAGTTTTCATTTCCTGTTATTCTTGATGCTGAGAAAGAGTATGAGAAATAGTTCATCCTTCAGGAATGAAGCTTGGAGCACTGAATATGACGTGTGTATAGGAAGACTAGGACAGATAGATTTTACAGTTAATTTTGGATCACGAGATCAGGTCTTTCTATTTGTCATAGTTTAACCCCAGAAGTCGAGTAAGTACCATGCAACCACTCACTCACTCCTCCCCTCTCCCAGTGGGATGAGGAGAATAAAAAAAAGGAGTAAAACTCATGGGTTAAGAAGAGTTTAATAGCTAAAATTAATTAAATAATAATGGGTATAATAGAAGGAATATAACACCAAAAAAAAGACAGAGAAAAAAACCTCAAGATGCACAAGTGATGCACGATGCAGTTGCTCACCACCCACTGCCCGAGCAGTGATCTGCCCTCCCAGCCAACTCCCCACAGTTAATCCACCGGGCATGCCATTCTGTGATCTAGAATATCCCTTTGGCTGGGTCGGGTCAGCTGTCCTGGCCGTGCTCCCTCCCAGCTCTTTGTGCACCTCCTCACTGGCAGAGCACGGGAGACTAGAAAGTCTGACTGAGGAGAAGCGCTACTTAGCAACAACTAAAACATCAACGTTACTCTCACACTAAATCCGCAGCACTGAACCAGCTACTAGGAAGAAAATTTACTCTATCCTAGCTGAAACCAGGACACTATTGTTCTGCAAAATACCTCTCTTTTCTGAGAAGTTTCATTTCCTTTTATAATGTGTGCAGTTCACCGCTCCTGCCTTTCCCCCAGAGAGGAAGTGGGTAGTGAGAGCATTATTATTCACAGTAATGAATCATTGTGATGTTATAAATACCATCATGAAGCAGCTTTCCAGTTTAACCTAGGATCAGAGTTCTTTATGATATTGTGGCTGTATTCCTAATTCATTTTCCCTTCATTGGATTTTCCTTGTTTTCTTTTCCTTGCTTTTCTCTATCAGCTCTACTTCTGTCATGACTCCCTGGGGAAATGATGAATTTCACCAGTGGAAGAGTCACTGGAAAATTATTCAGGATCATGACAGGTGTCAACCAATCTAAATAGGACTGAGACTTTCAACTGCAGTGAAAAGATCAGCAAGAAAACAGTAATTAGGAAACAGAAATACAGAAGGTCTTAGATACCTGCAAAGATACTGAGCCTCCTTCCCTCAGACACATTCTGCACCAAACTATTTCTGTAAGGATATTTTGTGCTTCTAAAAGAGGCAGAAGAAACAACTCTAAGAGAAGCTGTATTTCAAAGACTTTTTTTGAGAAAATGTCCTGTACCGTGCACTGTTCCTACAGCGTGCAGACACTAATAGTTTGGCAAAATTCACTTCTGCCGTGTGATAGCCTTCTCTGGTGCTCTCTGAGTATGATAAGTAGTCCCAGAAAAATTCTAGTTCTGCTTGAGTAATTGTCACCTGTAGGAACTCTTGTAGAACAGCTAAAGCACTCTGAAATCATGTCACCTTGCTCCCCTTATGACACTCATATGTCAGCAAGCTGGTAAGAGTTCTGTTCTGTAAAGGAATGAGGACATGAAGTCCTTCTTCCCAGGAAGAAAAGGACACATTTCTGTGAAGGCTTTCACTGTGTGAGAGGACGCACCCATGGAAGCAGGCATGGTGCTGTCACAGCTACCTGACAGCAGTAAACTAGGACTGGGTCCAGTTTCTGATTTGACAAAAATCTCCAGCGTGGTTCATATTGCTAAGAGAATGCAGAAAACCACGCACACACGCATGCACGCATACACCTCTGTGATATCCCATCAGTGGAAGCTCAGCATATGAACAGTGTGGCTGGCTGGTGAGACATTCATACGTGCTGTCACAGCCATTCATTTCAACATCTTGACCATCTCTGACTAGGAGGGGAGAATGAGCTGGCCATGTTCTGAAAGTCTCCTTCACGGCAACAATTATTTGACAAAAGAATATTTTACTGGGGACAGCCTGGTGAGCGGTAGCATTTACTTCATTGGCAATGCTACTTCCTTATGCAGGTGGCTATGTGGTGGAGAGGGCTCAGCCTGCCCAGGGTGGCAGGGATATACAGTTATAACAGTGCTCCTTTGTACTATACGCTCCTCTGTTTCCAGAGCTGCCTGCCTGAGTGAGCTCCACGCTTCCCGCCAGGACATCCCACGCACTCCAGAGCTGTAGGAGCTGGAAATGTCCCCAGGGCTACTAGAGCTGAGTCATATCTACAGATGTACCACTACGCTAAGTGACCCGCTGCTCGGTGACCTGGGTCTCTGCCTTAAGTGCTGTTGGTGCTGCATCCTTCAGTGTTGCTCTGCACCTGCAATATCACACTCAGGCAGGCTGACAGAAACGTAACCTTCTGCAGAGCTCCTAGCAGGGTTAAGTCCATTCCTAAAGAGCAATAGTGATGTTGAAACTAATGATAGAAGATGTTTTGATGAAACAATAGATATAGTTACCCAAGGGCAATCTACACTTGCTCATATATATTGAGATTTTTTTCCCTTTCTAATTTGTTTGGAGAGGCATCCAGCCTGGCAGACTGGATTGCTGGATAGCTGTTACTGCCCTCCTCTCACATATACAGACTGCACCTTTTGCCTTGAACAGAAACCTAGCTTAATAAAAGCTTCCAATGTTAAAAAATCTAAAAGACATAAGTAAAAAAAATGCTAAAGGGACAACACTGGATGAAAAATATCATAAAATTTTGATTTTAGTAGACAACATCTTTATGGGTCTGTTGATACCTCTGTTATAATGCCTGCATAGCCCTTAAATGATACATAACTCCTTGGAAGAGACAGCTTCTGTAATTTTCATTTTTGTAAGTTTTTCTATATAACTTATGGGAACCCTGCCATTCTGCTTTATATAATTAAGGTTATATTTTATTTAAGGTTCATTCAAGGTCTTGTATAAGAAATATACACAGTCATGTTATAATTCCTGGGCTATCATAAATTCAGTGTATAAATATTTTATGCCTAACTTCTGCTTTCCCTTTACAATTCTTATGTAGTTTATAAAGCCTGAGGTGCTATGCCCAGTGCCTTTCCATCATCCCTAGATAGATTTGTAACTCTGTACACCTTTTGTATTTGTATAGAGATAGAACAGGGCTCAGTTTTGAAAATACATTATTGTTATCAAACATTTTAGTGACTGGTTAACCAACCATTTCAAGGTTTTTGTAATTTATATTTGAAATCTTAAACCACAGAAACCATTTTTTGATATTTCTCTTTGGAGAAATGAAAGCCCTCCATTTGACAATTAAAAAAAAATAAAGAAACAAACAAATATTTTTATCCAACCAAAATATCTTCAATTTGAAATCCAAAGCCACGTGCTTTTTTAAGACCATTGAGAAATGCGCTATTCTGATTTGTGATGTGTGTTTGGTTAATATTTGGCACCAAAAGAAGTCCCTGTAAAGATACTTTTATAGGAATAAATGCTTTAAAAATATTGTTCTTCTCTTACAGATCCCAGAAGAATATGTTCAGAAGATAGGTATACATTGTATGCACTGTATATATGAAGTCTCTCTGATCTGTTGAAGAATCAAAACCAGACCTAAAGACCTTGAAGTATGACTGAAATAGGGATTAAAAATGATTCTTTGTCTCAGTTCCTTACAGCAGAAGGAACTTAATGGAAAAGAAGATTCATAGAGATGCAAAACTGAACAAAAAAAAAATAAAATCTGTGTGAGATAAGCATGTGAATATATGATGAATACATATACATGGATACAAACATTTTTTTCCTTGTTGAATAGACTACCTTCCTAACAATAAGCAGTAACTTGAAGCCATCATTCATCTTGGCAGTTAAATACTTTATCTGAATGACGAATGTAATTAACACTGTTTCAAGGGTTTGTTGTCAGTCAGTCAGTCTGTGTAAACATAATAACTTCAGCTATTAAGGAATAGAACATAATGTTGGATACTAATTAGGCTGTAGGTTCATCTACACTAACGTTCTCCTTTTAAGTAGAACAAATCTGCCTCTATTTTAAGAGTTTTCAAAGGTTAGGTTAAATTTACTTATTGTGGATTTCACTCTTGGCATATCCAGCTTCCTGGTGTAAAGCTTTACCGTCTCTTCTCTTTAGGGGTAAAACTATGAGAAGTAAGGCAGGTTTGGTGGTTTACACCCGTGGAAAAAAAAAGCAAGTGAGAAAATGCAGTGTCTGTTTGTATCCTCTCGGTAACATGAGCCTGGGGAAACACTATTAGTGGCATTTTAGCAAAAAGGATTTTCTAAACTTAAAGCTCTTTCCTGGTTTTAAATACCAACACAATCAGTGCAATTATACGCAACAGTGTCATCTGTGATTCGACTAAAGCAGAAAGACCTCAGCTGTGAGTGTTAAGCTCAAAAAAAGTAAAGGAAATAAAAAAGTTCCCCAGCATTATAAGCTGGACACAGGTAAGGAAAAAATATTTTTGGTAACATGAAGAAATAGTATATGTGCATGTGTGTTTGTGTGTGATTATATTTTCCTAACCAATTTCAAGCCTTATCTTTATGGCAGAGAGGAAAGTTAGGAGCCATCAGTACCAGAACCACCACATGCCAAGGGTCTCAGCATTGCTACCTAAAAGGAACAGAAAACCTCACCCAGAAAATTAGCTTGGATACATTGAACTGAGGGACAGATCAAAGAAGCATTGCATAAAAGATATCACAAACACTGTCTTAGTTCCTTGGAGACTGACAGACAGCCCCAAAAGCCTAAGAATAAAGACAAGAAATTCACAGGACCCAAGCAGGTGCTGCAGGGGCTGCAAATGCAAAGCGAGGATCACAAGCTCACAGCTATATAGAAAGGCCTGTCGGTATTGTATGTAGTAAGGTTCTTAAAACAATCTGCATAGAAGTGGAAGCAGGTACTAATATTGTGATTAAAATTACAAAAACTGGTAGACAATGCTGACTGCAAACATTATCAGAGATTCGGTGAGTATCTCGCAGAACTGGTGCCAGAGAACTGCCAATTCCATGAGAGCTTGCAACGAGCGGAAGATGAACACCTGTTTTATCAACTTTGAATTTCTTATCCATTAATCTGTGTCTCAAAAGCTATGAGTTATGAAGGAGGTGAAGTTTATTTCTCAGCTTTTTTGACATTTGGAAAGCAAAAACATATGCTGAGGGAGCTGATAGATGGACACATGGGAATAAAACCTGAGTTTGTGAAGTAATCACAGAATGGTTTGGGTTGTAATGGACCTTTAAAAAACACTTTGTCCAATCTCCCCGCCCTGAGCAGATTTCCCTGCAGGGGGGTTAGAACTAGATGATCTAACTAGATGATCTTTAAAGTCCCTTTTAACTAAAACCATTCTGTGATTCTATGGTGTTTCACTGGATCGGGTTGCTCAACCTGAATAATGTCAGGCTGCTCCAAGGAATACATCACCTACAAAAAGAACTGTTATTGCCACCAGGTGCAAAAATGTTAAGATAAACTTAAAACACCATAGAGAAGACAAAAAATAAAATAAAATCAAAGAGATGTGACAGCAATAGACAGCACGGTGAATTTTGGTTTGAAGAAAAGAGAAAGTCTTGGCTGAAACTGTATCCTGGTTTCTATCTATGACAAGGTGTATGGCTTTGTTCTTGAAATGTCAGGCTTTTTCAAAAGGCAAGGACTTGCCAAGTCCCTGGCTCATGGATGTCCTAAATGTAATGCATGTGTTCCTTCCTGTGAAGTCAGAGATGCTCTTTTAGTGACAGGTCTAGTGGCATATGTCTGTAAGACAAACCTAAGTTCAGTGACCCAGACTGCTCATATGATTTTACAGGTTAAAACATTTATGTATAAAGGATCTACATGTAAAATAGGACAGGGAGGTTCACACTCCAGATTATTCATAGCAACTTTGGCTTGCTGTCAAAGTGTGGTGCCATTTTAAATGTTAAAAGAAACACGACACAATACCTACTGCAAGATCTGATTCTCTTCTTCCCTAACTGGATGATGACCAACCCTGCTCTCTGTGCATCAGGCATATTAAATGTCTGCATCAGGTGCCTTACCCACACAAACAATTAAACAAGCACGCAGAGGACAGCAGGACACAAAGCTGGGTGTTTTCTGATATAACTGGACAAGCGATGTCCTGAGGACATCTCAAAATCAGAGGATGGCTGAAGTTGGAAGGGGCATCTGGAGACTGTCCAGTCCCCCAGCTCAGAGCAGGGTCTCCCACGCACAGTAGGTATCCAGCTGGATGAATATTCATCCAGTGGATAAAAAGGATGCCAAGATATTTATAGGTTTGTGGAAATAAAATCATAGTTCAACGCTCTCTGGAAACAGAGATGTTCATATATGCAAAGAGCTCTTCTCTGAGCGATTACTTGAAGGCAATCACTGAGCTGAAATCTTAAGCCTGAAAAATTTAAAAGTAAATACTTCAGGGGGAATTACCTGGCTGAACTTTAAAGAGATTATGTGTACCTGAGTGGAACATATGAACTCACTTTCTTAAAACCCAGAAGACCGAGCTTAGGCCGAGGTCCTGGCCTCTGTGCTAAGAGCAGTCACTTAAGAAAGGCCCATCATTTCAAAATCTGGAGTCAAATCAAGGAAAGACATATTTTAAAGCACAAAATGGCATGGTTTACTTGACACATTTAATGCTGATCAGTTAAATAACTACAGTTAATGAAAATAATTTTACAGATTCTGCTTATGAAAATGGTGAACCTAAGAAAGCTTTTACTATGTATATTTATCTGAGGAATTGAACTATCACCTATTTAGTTCATCATATATTCTGCCAGGGGAAGAAGAAATAAATGCTCAAATAACTAAATGCACAGTACTTGTTTCATTTTAAAACTCTTGTAAAAAAGTTATAATGAAATGGCAAAGCAAAGTCCTGGCCCTTCTGGAAGTTCTGAAGATGTCACCTGCATCAGTAACAGGTTTAAATGTTTTAAAATCTTCATTCACAATGCTTATTCCCCAGCTGAACAGAACGCTTTACTTTGGAAAAGAAGCACAATTAAATAATAGGATTTCTCAGGAGTGTAAGCAACCAGTGCTGTGGCTAACGTGTGAAAACAAATCTGAAAGTGTTGAGGCCATTTATCAAGTGCTTTCTAAACTAAAAGGACTCTGTGCAGTCTTTTGTCTCTCTAGAATGGCCTCCTGGAAGCTGTGCCCAAACCAGCTTGAAAAGGAAACAGTGCTTTGATATAGCATATAATGCACATGCTGAAAAATAGGTGCAAAGGCTTGTGTCACAAAGGAAGCTCTTTTAAAATAAAAAGCCTGTCAGTGAAGTAGTTGAAGAGGGAGTTTATCAGATATCCATTAGAGGTACATTTTCTTCTGAAAACAAGGCTTGTGAACTACATAAAAAAAGAAGTATTTTTTTTACCTACTAAGGAGCTGCAGAAATTAATGGTTTCAAAGCCATAGGAACTTTCTTAACAGGTAGAGAAATAAGGTACATTCTGCAAAGGACAGTTTCAAATCAACATGAAAAGATTCATCTTTTACGTTGTGTTTGAAAAAGATTTTCAACATTTATGATTCAGAATGATACAGGGAAAAATTTCTCATTTCAACAGACCAGGGAAACCATAACTGCCACACTCCCACAAGTGCAAAAGACGGAAAAAACCCCCGAACTACAGCAGGCTGTTAGAGTATAGCACGATGCAAACACGTACTAGCATTAATGCACTGAATGACCAGTTAGATTGTCGATACAAAAATATTTCGTGAAATAACAAATGGCAACTGTAGGCCAAACATCACTTAGGAATTATTCCAATGAACTCAGCTTGACTGAGGCCATTAGAGCGCCAGGGGTGCTGGTACTTCCATGAAAACTGTGGCTGAACTAGTGATGCCATATTTTGCTGTGTGCCAAGTGTCGCTGCCTTTTAGGATCTCTGGGAACACCTGAAAGTCTGTATCACACACACTAGATTTGACCAAAACTCACCACTGTCCTTTCCTTTCTGGTCTCCTAGAAAGTCAACGTTGGCTAAAAATTTTTTTGTTCAATATATACTTTCTTTTTATTTTAAAGATGTGCTTTTAAAGTTTGACTTAAAATAAAATTTTGCTTTCAAAAATTTTACTATGAATGTTTTCTTAGAAGTGGTTAAAGCAAAACTGAAAGAATAAAACCAGACACCAGCTGTCTTGCAGTCAGTCCCAAGAGTGACATTTTACTTAGAAACACGACAATGACTTTCTTTACCAGATGCATGTCTGGGCTTGCTAAAACATGTTTTTCACTAATCTTGACATGTTTATGGCTTTATGATTTATCTTTTACAAAATGCACTAAAATTCCTCTTTTACAGAAGCAGTGGAATAAAAAGCCTTAAGTTATATTCAAATGATAAATCCTTCTGTTTGAGGGAAGAAAAAAAACATCCAATATTGTCCATAAGTGTTTTAAGTTTCCAGTGCAACATGTAACATAAAATCAACTCTTATTTGAACATTTGATGACTATTCTGGGACAGTATATATGGTTAAGGGAAAGAGGAATGAAGTCCTGACTAGTGAACAGCAAACTAAACTCCATCTCACCCTGTGAATGTGCACAGTCGTGCAAATCCAAGGACATTCAGGCACCCTGCCACAGCAAAGAAATTTTCTTTTGTGTAAGATCTGTCAATTGTTCAGGTAACAATGATAGTAAGGTGCCATCATCCAGAAGATCTGAATACATTCAGATAACCACTGGCTAGCAATGGCAGCTGTTTCATACATACGTTATACCTGATTCACGTTCTCTTCCTTGTATCTTTTGACTTCATATAGTGGGTTTCAGTATCAGGATCTTTTCAACATCCACTTACAAGCCTCACAACTGACAGCAGAATGTTTAAAGCTGAAGATGTTTTAGTAGACTTTCTACTGAAATGTAACTTTCAAAAAATCTGACACCTACCTTAGAGAACTATGTCAGGAACTGTACTGCCAGTAAATGGTCCAGCTGCTTGAACATCTGCGTGTCGGTACTGTAGAAGCCATGCAGTATTCGTTAGTGAGGAAGGCCCAGCAATACCTTCACCTCATTCCCAAATCCTGGTGTGGGTACAGCCTGTGGTTTACCATGTGACCACACAGGGAAGGAAAAGTTTGCCCACGGCAAAATGATTATGTTTTTTTTTTAAAAACTGACAAATGTATTTCCTCATCTCTTGTAAACCAGACCTAATCCTTACTCCTACCTAAAAGACTGTATAAAGACACACCACAACACTTGGCATTCCTACCTCGTTTCTTATCACTGCACTAAGGTGTCAGACCCAATGAGTTCTTACAGTCTAGATGAAGAACATATTGTGATAGGTACATACTTCCTGGATTCAATTTAATAGAAATGTCGATGTCGTGGAAAATATAAATCGAGTCAATAGGAAGACAGAGCATGGGTCAATATGAGCATATGCACGTGCAAACCCTTCCCCCAAAACATACTGGCAGTAAGTAAGAGAAGCTAGTTAAACCTTTCAATTCAATAGGTAGCTTTGGCATTAGCAAATATTTGCTCTCTGTTAATCTGAACACCAAAAAGAACTCTAAATTCTTACTACTATTAGCACCTAAAGTGCTTAATGAAAAATTTAGGTGACAAAGTCTAAGAAAGAGATGCACAACCCCCCAGGTATTAAAACGTCTGCAGGTAATGCTCCCTCCCCTGAAACTTCTCTAGATGCTTACTTTTGCCCATGTTTGCCTATAGATGCTGTCACCTGCACTGGCCTAAGCACTTCTGGGATGCCCTGGTAAGGCAGTCCTCTGCCGAGGTCCTCTCAGCGCCCCAATCCCTGGCTGTACTCTAGCCGTGGCTATCATACAGCAGCAGGACAGCATTTAGCACAAAACACAACAGTTACTGCAAATGCCACTTAAAAACTGCCCGTGTCTGCTTGTTATGGGAAGTTTGAAATTTGGATTCAGTCTTCTTGACACTGCTGCCTCGTGGAAGCAGCTTCCACTGGCCTTGTGTAAAGCACATGGGATTCCCCTCCACGCTGGGTGGAGCGAAGCTGGCACAGCGTCCTTGCCCAGCTGCATTCCAGCACCCCCTGTCCCAGCACAGCTACTGAGCACCTCGAAGCCAAAGCAGTGAGTGTTGTTATCACATAGCTGAGGCTCCTTCTTCCTCTGCCTCCACCTAGTCTCAGAGCACACTCAGATGGGGAGCCCCTGCTCATGATGCTCAAAAGGATTTATGGAGTGGCTGCTGCAGGCAAACTGGTACATTCCTGCTGTGTGCCACCAGCACTTAGTAATCAAATTCCATGGGTTTTTCTGGTGAGTGGGTGTTGGTGGAGGCTTCTCTAGATTAATTTTGCTGCTCATTTAAATTGACCTTTACAGGACTATGTAAAATATGTCAGGCTCTTGACATCTTCTGAACGTTTTGAATATAAGGTGCCATCAGATGTACCTGCACACTTTTTAGATTACTTTATTGCCATCATGAAGAGCATTATGCCAGGTGTCTCCATGGACTTTAGAGCAAGTCAAGAATAGGGAAAGGAATAAATCACAGCCATTCTAACAAAGTATGAGGCTGCACACCTGATTAGAGGACTGAAACCAATATTGTAAAAAAAAATCATCAAATATCTACTTGAAAATGTCCATAACTCAGGGTTTCAATTTACATGTCAGAACTATGGATGAAGCCTCATAAATATTCTGCTTTAATAGTTACTTCATATCCAAACATTCTTTTCTTTCTATGTTCCTTCCATTATGTCACTGTCAGCAAAAATACAGAAAAGAGATTCTGTACATTGATACAGATAGGAGATCTTCTGAATGTGCCAATTCCCCAAGAACTGGTCTTGGGACCAGTTTTATTTAGTACCTTTGCCAGTGTCTGGGAAAAGAGAGAGTACCGTGAGCTCCCCAGGTTTGTGGATGACACTTATTTTTGTTTGGGTAATCAAATGCCACTGATAACAAGGAATAATTTCACAGAACAGAGTGAGTTTGCAGAAAGGTAGCAGATGAACTGCAGTGTAGAAATGTAGGGAAACGTATCGAGGGGAAAATAACCTAAACTGTGCCTAGAGAATGCTGCACTCAGACCTGGCCATTTCACCATGGGAAAAAGATCTTTGAGTCATCACTGACATTTCTCTGAAATTATTGGTTCAATGTACAGTAGCACTTGGGGAAAAAAAAAAAGCAGCAAGATACAAAAAGGACATTAAAAATAGAAATGAAGGCATGACTTTTATGATCCTCATAGAAAAGCTACAGGGGTAGCTTTTTTTATGAGGAAAGACCTTCTATATTTAGAGAAAAGAGCTGAGGCTGGATGTGATTAACTATCGCAGTAGGAAAGCTGAGTTGGGATATAGTACTGACCAGATTCCATATACCAGAACTAGCACATCATTCAATGAAACAAGTAAGAAACTGCTTTAAAAGTTAAAGGAAGTTCTTTTTTTTTTACAGAAATGTCTTTGGAAATCTAGAATTTGTCTCCACAGGAGACCACAGAGGCAGACAAACTCAAAATAGAATTGGGCAAGTTCATAGGCAGAGGGGCCAAGAGCAGAGATGAATCAGAATGGGTCATAACACACTTTTAAACATCCACATCCAATGTTGTGAATGCTTGAGGGAGTACAAGTGGAATGGAACTGTGTCTTTGACCACGCTCATACTCCCAAATGGCATCACCTCCTGCTGCTGCTGGAAAATGACATGGGACTAAAGGGACCACTGGTCTGGCTTTGTTGGGAATTTCTTGTGTTTTTATAGGAGCCTTGCTTCTCTGCTTGCCCAGTCAGAGTTTGAGTGATACTCCAACTCTGATGAAAATTTGGGAGGAAGATTTCTTGAATCTTTCCTCCTACAGTCTCCTTTAGTTTTGGGTTAGATGCTACAGTTTGCATTCCTTAGCAAAAGCATTTATTCAATCTCACAAAACCATTTTTATCTTGCTTCTTTACCTAATAGAGCATATATCTTAGAAAAGAGATACTACAAAAACATCTTAGAAACTTCTGATTAATCAGCTTCCAGCACTCCACAGAGATCAAACATGATATATTTACACAATAAAAAACAGCACTGGGATCATAGAATCATAGAATGGTAAGGGTTGGAAGGGACCTCTAAAGATCATCAATTCCACCCCCCCTGCCAGAGCAGGATCACCCAGGGCAGGCCACACAGGAACAGATCCAGGCAGGTCCTGAAAGTCTCTAGAGAAGGAGACTCCACAACCTCTCTGGGCAGCCTGGTCCAGGCTCCGTCACTCTCACAGTAAAGAAGTTTTTCTTCATATTGAGGTGGAACTTCCCGTGTTTCCCCTTGCTACCATCACCTCTCCTATCACAGGGCACCACTGAAAAGAGACCGGCCCCTTCTACTTGACACCCACCCTTCAGATATTTGTAAACATTCATAAGATCCCATCTCAGCCTTCTCCACACTAAACAGCCCCAGGTCTCTCAGCCTTTCCTCACAAGAGGGATGTTCCAGTCCCTTCATCATCTTTGTAGCTCTCCGTTGGACTCTCTCTAGCATTTCCCTGTCCCTCTTGAACTGGGGAGACCAGAACTGAACACAATGTGGTATCACTAGTGCAGAGTAGAGGGGCAGAAGAACCTCCCTGGACCTGCTGGCAACACTCTTGTGAACCCCAGGATACCACTGGCCTTCCTGGCCACAAGGGCACATTGCTGTCCTATAGATAATTTATTGTCCACTAGGACTCCAAGGTCCCTCTCCATGGGGCTGCTTTCCAGTGGGTCTACCCTTAACCTGTATTCTGAGCTGCAACATACCAACTTTAGCAATTCTTGCTCAGAGACCTGACTGCATCAAGCCTTGCTGAATGATGTTGCAGTTTTGCTATTTGAGCAAATGGAATTTGTGTAATCTCATGGTTAAAAGCTACAGATCCGTGGTTTCACATAAGTGGCAGGTAGGTAGGGGCATATGTTGGGGAGTCAGGAAAGGAAGATGCAGAAGGAACTTGGCACGAGGATAAATGACCTGATATAGAGAGTTTAGATCTGAGTCCAAACATATTAACACTGAAGTTGAAAAAGACTAGGACTTGGATCTCCAGGAACAGACTTGACAGATACTGGCTCCATATCAGCATTGGGCATCAAATCCTTTACACTTTCAGGTGATAGCAAATTCGAGTGCAGAACTCCGGGGCAAGAGGGTCCCACCTTCCAAGTTCTGTCTGAGCGCTGGCACTGCAGATATGCCAGCATTGCCAGCATAAATACAGAAGTTGTCAGCCATACTGACAGAAAAATGTAGCTTTCTCAATTTACACTGAAATTTGATAAGCATTTATCTCAGTGGCAATGGCAGCAGAAGTAGCTCTTGTCCACTTAACCCTGGTATTGGTTTTCTTGTTGTGCCAGTGCAATTGTCTGTGGCTGCACACTGAACCAGAGGAGAGGTTAAAATAACCTTTTTGCCAGAATATTTTTAGCCAGATGAGTTCCCTGATCCAGCTAATTGCACAGCCCCACAAGAAGCCGGGAGAGAGGAGGTGATTCTGGGTGTTGGATGTGAAGGATTTGGGGCTACGGGGTACAGTATTGCCTTTGAGGAAAGATGTGCAACATTAGGGATGTGGTATTTCCACCAGACCAGCTCCTGGTGATTAAAAGATTCATCAAATGCTTTTGGGTTTCAATCTGCTGTCTTCTCATTCCTGGAAACTGTTGGTTTCTGAAGGTATGTTTCCTTGGTCCCTGCTCACCAGGGAAGGCTTGGAAATATGCATTCTTCCAGTAGTGCTGCTGGTGCTGGCAGAGAACCACAGAGATAGCACCAGAGACCTTTTCAAATGGGTGTTGCTATGGGCAACTGTATATAGGAGAACACTGGCAGAGGCAGAGAAAGCAAGGGGGAAGAAGTAGAAACAACAGCCCAGCAGGAACAGCTCTCAGTACCGGTATAAATGCTGATAAATGGCAGCTCAAAGGGTCTGCCAGTAAAAAATCACAGTCGATGCACCAATGGGCTAAAACTTATCGGTCTGGGCAGCATCCTCTGAGGATGGGGAGCAGACAGAGAGGTGTGGCAACTCAGCAAAGCAGTCAGCTCCATACCTTCCTCTGCTTCTTGTCTCCTCTTGTGAAAGATGAGGAAGAGCTGACAGCTGCAGAGGGAGAGGTGACCATCATGATGAATCTACTACAATTTACTACCTTCCTCACATCTACCTGGGCACATTATTAATTTTTTTTTTTTTTAATGATTGAGGAAATCTGTGCTTAGTTTCTCTTGAAGGCACTTGCAGAGTTTCTGACAGGCACTTGTACAAGCCAGTTTAATCTGAACAGTTTAGCCATCCCCAAAAGAGCAGGTAACCCTCTGTGCAGCCTTCCATTAAAGCAAAATGTTAGTTCTTTCCATTAATGCAAAAGTAGCAGAAACAGCTACTACACACCTGAGTTTAAAAGCTGACTTTCACCTCCAGTTGCTTTGCAATTGCATTTAGGAGTCTAAGATGGCCTACCCAATGCATGCCACCGTGCCTCAGCTTTGGTAACCTTCCCACGAGTGTATGGCACTAAGCACTGTGAAAACAAGGTACCAGGTATATCAGTGCTGCTGCTGGAAATTCATGTCAGAACTGGTTTTCCTCTGAGTCCTCCAGTTTGCGTTCCCTTGCCTCCTTGGTCTCACCCTTGGTTATTGGGAGCCAGGAGTGCAATACTGCTGCTTCCCTCTCAAAGGCCACCTGGATAATCAAGTAATTGATTTTTCTTAATTTGGTATTCCACCCTGCTGCGGTTGCCCTTCTCTTCCCAGATCCAAGACAAAGTATTCCCTTGCTTGCCTGTTTTACTTTTCCTTAAGCACTTCACTGACAGAGGTCTGGACAGCTCAGGAGGAGGGGACTGCACCAGGACATTACAGAATGAGGATCCTTTGGGACCCACTTGTCCAGATTGGACTCCATTCATCTCTGTTTCATATGACGGCAGTTCAGTGAAATTAACCTTTTTTTTTCAAATACAGCAAATTACTCACTTTTTAACACTAACCCAAATGAGACTAAAGTCTCCTGGGATCTCATTCAGCCAAATATTATTCACGTACAGCTTTGAGTTTCACATGTTAAGACATTTGTTTGGAAGGCAAGAAATCAATTGCGAAGACATACAAGAAATTATCCTGAAACTGCAAGCAACTTTTTAATTTCCTATCATTTATATTCGTCTTCTATTTCCCAGAGCATAGAAGCAAGCTCTGTGTGTTAGGTTTGTGTCTGGAGGGATTTTGGCAGCCAGGTAAGAGCTACAGGGGTGGCTCCTCTAGGAAGATTCTAGAAGCTCCCTCAGCTCCAAGTCGGACCCACCGCTGGCTAAGGTCAAGCCAATTAGCACTTCTGGAATAACATATTTAAGGGGGGGAAAAATCTGATGGGCAAGATTTTGGAGGAGATGAGTAACTATGCAGATACCAAGGTCAGTGAGGAAGGGGGGAGCACCAAAACAGATTCCCCTGCAGCCCGTGATGAGGCAACAGGTGGAGATTAATGGTGGGGCAGATATTAATCTGCAGCCCATGAAGGACCCCACACTGGAGCAGATGACTGCATCCAAAGAAGAAAGAAGTGTGTGACACCGTGGGAAGCCTGCACTGGAGCAGTCTGTTGCTGGGAGGACTGGAGCTTGTCAAAGTGACCCACTGGAACAGTTTGTGAGGAGTTGCATGCCTGTGGAAAGGACCCACGCTGTAGAAGTTTGTGGAGAACTGTCTCCCATGGGAGGGTCCCCATGGAGTAGGGGTGACTGTGAGGAGTCCTCCCCCTGAAGAGGAAGGAGTGGTAGAAACAGTGCAAAAAGAGCTGACTGCAACCCCCATTCCATGTTGGAGGGGAGGAGGTAGAGAATTCAGTAGTAAAGTTAAACCTGGGAAGAAGGGAAGGGTGAGGGGAAGGGGTTTTTAAGATGTGGTTGCATTTCTCATTATCCTGCTCTAATGTGATTGTTAAGTTGTTGGTTATGGTGTTTAAATTAAAATGATATTTTTTCCCCAAGTTGAGTCTCCTGTTGCCCATGTCCATAACTGGCAGGTGAGCCCTCCCAGTCCTTTCTTTGTCTCAGCCCTCAAGCCTTTTGTTGTATTTTCTCCACCCCATCCCACCAGGGTGGGGGAAGGAGTGAGTGTTTAGTTGCTGACTGGTTGGGCTAAACCACAACACTGCGAAGAAGTCATAGTCAGTCATTGCCAGGTTACACTTCAGTCCCATTTGGATGATTTTATCCAAGCCCAACTTTAATAAACTGAACTGAATCATATGAGGAACTGTCACATCTTCAGGTATCCAATTATTTTCTAGTATCATTAAACAGATGCAGTAAGAAGTCTGACAGCACCTCATGGAAAAACCTGAGACATCTTTTAATAAGGTGTGATTCTACCTGAAGACAACATCCAACTTTCCCATTTCTGTTTTTTTTTTCTTCTCACATTTGATGCAGGCACAGTCTAAAAGAAATTAACAAACTCACTTTCTTAAGATTTCAAGCTTATCTTCCCTGCTATATATGTGCATGTAAACTAACCAGAACATTCCAAGAAGGAATGACAGCTTTGTATAGGAAATACAGAACAGGACAGGATTTCACTGTAAAGCAATGTACAGCACACACACATGCACAGATTGTGTTTTAGCACACTGGATAAGATGCAACTGTTGACATCAATAACTTAAGACATAATTTCTAACATTTCCCACCGTAGAACAAGTCAGCAATTCCATTAATATAAGATGGGTCTTGCCAATTTAAAGTCAGAAGATGCAGGAAACTGCTGTATTTGCTCCTCACAGAAAGCTAATCCTATCTCCATGAGTGATGGACACTTTTGAGTCTTATTCCCACATCCTAAAACCTTTTCTGACAAAGTTTTTTTCTGTGTTTCAGGATAAATCTCACTGAATGTCAATGAGCAATATTCATCAGCTATGAAAAGATGCTTCTTTTTAGCTTGACAGAGAAATTAGAGCCTTGAAATTAAATGTGTACATACGGTGTGGTGCCTATGCTTTGAAAAAAGTGAAGTAGTGGCAGGAAACGGGAACTTCAGCTCTTCAGAAAAGAAGAACAGTTGTTGATGGCACATGGGAAGTTAGCATGCAATGTGTGCAGTGAGGCTGAGACTCAAAGACACAAACACTGAGCTTGGGGACATGACAAATTGAAGTTCACGGGTATACCTTTGAAAGACAGATGAATAAATGGATGGCTGACCATTCAATCCCACTGAAGATTTTTAGCACACTTTCAATTACAATGGATTTGTCTAAAATTTTCTTTCTGTGATACAGAAATCTGATGCTCTGTGGTTTTTTATTAATATTTTAAGTTGATCCTGATAAAATCATGACTTGTTCTCTCAGAGATAGATTTTGTCTCTACAATTCAAATCAAAACCAACTCAAAAATCAAGTATTTCTTTTTCTTCTTCAATGTTAATAACACAGTCACAGACTATTGAAAGCAAGAAAAACAACAAAGCATTTCAGGAATTGCCATCTGTATCCCTTCTGGGGTTTTTTGTTTGTTTGTTTGTTTGTTTTTCAGTGATTTTGCAGTTAGTGAAAACAGGCGTGAATTCTGATTTTATATCTGGGTAGATTCTCAGGTCGTAATATACATGGGCTTAACATTTCATCTGCAAACATTTCCAAAAGATGAGGATTTAAAAATATTTCCATTAAATCATCACCATGCCTGCCACAACGTGTTCATCAGCATACAGAATGGTAATTAAAGGCTAGAAGAAAACATAAAGTTAGCTTTCTTTCTATGATTTAGACTGTCCCTGGAGACAAACACCTTCCACAGAACATCTTCTCGTGTATTTTGATGGCTAGAATGGAGCGTAATATGGGGGCAGTCACTTTGCTTTTCCTGTGTTACCAACTGAAGTGCTGAAAACATGGAAAATATAAAATGAAAAACTGTTCACGTCTGAAAGGGAACATATTATGTAAGGTGGAAGGTTATGTTTAAAGTAATAAAATTATTCAGTTTAAGAAAAATAATACAGTTTACTTTCAATTGTATCAATATTCTTGGTCGCAATACTTCTTGACATGGGAAGGGAACAGCAGGCAATAAAAAATCCTTCTTCAGAAATTCTGAATTAAAGAATGGCCAACTGTAACTGCTGATGGACAAATTCTGCCCTAACTCCAACAGCTAAAATGAAAGCCTCAGTTGGCCAAACCATACAAACCAATCTGCTAGATCAGCTATCTCTAAAATCAGTTTTCTGTTCCTCATGCAGTCACGAAAGCATCACACCCCCTCTTTTTTCATAAATTTGAATGAACTCAACTGAAAACAAGACTTGTGATACTCTACTTTTCCCATGACTCTTTCCTTAGACTTTATCTTCTCTCCCTATTCTTTTTATGTAGTTTGAAGCAATAGACAAAGCACCAACTTGACCAAGGGACAAAATTCTGAGGAAGAATTTACTAATATAGCTCAAGTATCCTATTAAAAAAAAACAGGTAAAGTGAAAAAAGCCAAGCGGTAAAGCAAGATATTAAAACCAGTCTGCCATAACAAATGATCATCAGCTCCCCAACATGACTTACTCCCAAAGCAGGTGAGGCAATAGGCAAAGAAATTACAAAATGCCTCACTGTAACCTGTCTGGGGTAAGCTAAAGAAACTGTTCCATTGTGTTAAACGTGCAAAACAACCCTTCGCTTGGAAGTAAAATCTTGGCTTGGCTGAAATCAATGGCAAAGCATTGCCTTGAAATCTGAAGAAGCTCATGAAAATTACAATTAACAAGGCTTTAACATTAGAATATATTTGCACTTTTCATAACTCATAAACTCAAATATTACATTCCATAATGTATGTGATTAAACTGAACGTCACTGTAGTTGCCTTAGACAATAAAGCATATTTGCCTGATCTGGTAGCTGCTTAAACTAAGGCAACAGAGTGGCAAAGCCCATCAGTGGCAAAACCTCAAATGCCGAAAGTTTTTAGTCCCATATCTTTAAACAACTTCCAGCACTAACTCTTTGACTAAGCAGCTGTCCCATGAATACAACATGAATGCTCATCAGGAAAATGTATTAAAATACTAAATGCAACAAAAAGACTCTGCAACTTCTAACATCTAACAGATCAATCACGCTGGCATAAGGCATCTCATTGTAGTGCACAGCTGACCTTTAACTCACTTCCCATGGACAAGTCATTCTACATTTGACTCCATCTACACTTCCATTGGTAACGCTTCAGTACGCTGCTGCTGGGGCAGAAAGGGTGAACTGCTAAAGGCCATAAAGAGCTACAAACAGCCTCATATCTTTCTAATCTATACACCGGGGTATTTCCATGATTCCAGGGTCCCTGATAAGGGAACATGCTAACCCTGCAGCACAGTTAAGATTTTTGCCCATCCAGGTTTGAAGGCCAGTTTCAGTGGCTGCCCTTACCCTTATGTGCTGTTTCCCACGTTAGCATCACCTAACTACAACTGTGGGTGTAAAAGAGACACAGACACTGATGTTTAAATATTCCTCCTGCTACCCAGTACGAGGCAATATGCTTAGCATGGGAGCCCTGCGCTCGATCACGAGCTGGAAAAGATTGCAAATGGCATGAAATAAAGGCGAGAGCATGTTTTTAAAATTGCATTCACTTCATTGCTCTCATGCTGCTGTTTGGTTTCTTGAAGAACAGAGATACAGCATTAAGGTGTCTGTGTGCCCAACATAGTGCATCTCTCCAGATAAGAGAAGGGATGCTGCTGATTGACTACAAAACAAATTGGTCATGGAAAGTTTCCTTCTATGTCAGTTAGAGAACAGCTTAGTTCCTAAAGCTAACTATTTACACAGCTTAGCAAAAAAAACCCCAAAAATCCAGAGTCTGAAAGAATGTGTCTATTCGTATTTTCATTAGCCGTGCAGATACTCACGTAGGAAAATTTCACACTAGCCAAAGAGTTTGGTCTACTGCTGTGTTATTCCTTGCTTATGCCTTTGTAACTCCATTACAACAAAAATCTTTTTTACACTAGGGAAACACAATGATGAGTCAGACACCAAGAGAGCAAATTCAGTGACATATAAATGTGCTGTAAACAACAGATGTAAAACTTTGCAGAAATGACTCAGTATCTAGCAAACAAAATAAATACTGTCTGATAGGGATGACAAAAACAGGGGAGATAAAACATCAAAACTCCCAAATCAATTTTAATAGCCTAGGTAAGTAATATGCTACATAGTATTACAACTACATTACCTTTATGTCACCTAGAATAAATCTGAAAAGATTTAGTATTCTGAAAGCTGAGCATAGCTTTTCCATTAAAATAAAATTACATTGTATTCCAGAATTTAAAATAGGATCCTTATTAAATCAAGACTTCCACCCACTGAAGTTATTAAATTGGCTAAATATATCATGTAATAGAATCTGCATAACTTCTAATAAAATATTCCTCATTGACTCATAACATAATAGAAAATCTTCTCTTGAGCAAGAACCACATCTTACTAGAAGAGATGTTTCATAGGTGTCTCTTCTACTCGTGACTGAGCTTGACAGTTCCCTCAGCATTTGCAATCACAGCCCAACCCTGTGCCCAGCCTGGTGCAATTGCAAACTTGGAAGGAAAATAATAAGAAAAGATTCACAAGACTTTTAATAGACTTTTAATATCTAACTGCCTCTTACCACACAATTAATATTTTCCTTCTTTAATCCTCTCTCATCTATCTGCACCTCAAGCCACTGGAAATTTGGGTGGCTCTCCCTTAGACTCCCTTTATTCTGTAAAAATTTTGCTCAAAATAGAGAAAAAAATATTGATTGAAAAAGTCCAAAAAGGGGAGGTTGTGAGTAAGCACTCTGGGGCCTTAACAGCCTCCTCCACTTGGGCCAGGTGTGCGCAGGAGCTGGTTCAGGTGAGGAGCTGCCCCAGCTTGGTGCTCGCCCTCCGGCCCAGTTTGCCTCTCCCCTGCCTGGCTGTGGATGCAGATGACCCATCTGCTCCACTGCCAAACCCTGTGCAGCCCATCGATGCACAAACAGGTTTCTAGGAGGCATCAAAAGGCATCCTCTTGAGGATTTTCTGGAAAGGCTCAGTGCTAGACAGGCAGTACGTGAGCTGGCACTAACCCGCTACCGAAATAACGGAGGGTAAGTGGTGCTCTAGGCAGAGCTCCTGACTGCAGACATCTGCAGAGCAAGGACATCTTTCCACTAGTTTCTTGTCGCCTCCACAAAATTCAATTAATTGACTAAGCAATAACTGAGTTTTCTGGTTTCTGGAAGTACAGTGGAATACATGCTATCACTGCTCTTCGTGACTCAGAAAGGGAAGGGAACTGTTGGGTGGCTTTTTAAAGAAAATACTTGCAGGAATATTTTCTTAGAAAAGGGTGGGTTGATTTTTAAAAGTCTGTAAAAGTCAGTCAGATTCCTCACAGTTCTTTCAAAATTACTGTAAAGTGAGATATATTCATACCTACAACAATGGCATGACTGTATTTATTAGGAAATTCGTGGTGTCTGCAGCCTAATACCGTCAATTTCTCTAAAACTCAATTCCCACCGATGTTCACATTCTGGACAATAATCTATAGTTACCTCAGAGCAGCTTTAGTGAGCACTTAGAAGAAAAGTCTGTATGTAGGTCTCTGCTGGAGCTTGTGGTGAGTCTCCAAAGTACAAACACAGCCTCAAGTGATGAAATGTACAGTTTGTGGCAAAGTTATCCCTTGAGGTGCCCTACACCTAAGACGAAATGTCATTTTTTCCAGTTTATCTGTGATGAAGACAGGCTCGGAATTAAAATTTTATTTCCAAGCACCAGTTTTAAACCACCATTCACATGTAAGCACTGCAACCACTATCAAGGTTGTACTTTAACAGACTGTAGCATTTCTGATTTCATTATATACCCCAGCCACAGGCACCGTTAAAAGTCACATCAAGTGCTAACCTGGCAATAATAGAAAGTATACAGAGGCTAAGTTAATTTTGCCCCTAGCAATTTTGCTGTTACTATGGCAAGTGTGAAAGCATTCCCATTATTTAAGGCAGGACTTTGGAGTGCTGTGAGTCCTCATGCTGTCAACAGAATTTTGTAAGAACAAACCATCCTAGAGATACTTAACCCCCTTTTTCATGTAGGAATCACTTCTACATTCATCTCTGGCTTTTCCTTGCGGAATAACATTGTCAGCCTATGTCCTCACACATCAGTCACAGTTCTGAGGCTTTTACGACAGCTTCAACACAGCATCTGAATCTGCTCCTGTCTAAGACTCCATGCATGCACTGGCTCTCCTCCCGATTTCATCCTTGGCCAGGTAGACCACACCTGGGCTTTGAATTTTGCTGAAGGAGTGGTTCAGTAAAGAATGCCCCAAAGAAACAGAAAACATCACCATATTGTGGGAAAAAATAGGAAAATAGATACAAAAGAAGATGCATAAAGTGAAATAAGAATGTTTAATTAGTCTAATACAAACATGTGTAAACCAGTCAAGTACACACATCTGGAAGGAATGAGAGGACACAGCCTTCCAAAACAAAGAGATGCTGATTTGCCACATCAAACTATTTTATCATTAAAAGGATGCAGAGCTGAATAACAATCGAAACGTAACAGGAGATAAGATTCACCTAATACATGGGACAGGCTAAGGTACTATGTATACAATTAAAGTTAAGCACTTATGTGAAGTGCTGGAGTTGGGGGTCAGTGTGTAGCACTTTTTATGCAATACAATTAACAACAACTTCCTGCTGAAATAACACCAAATTCATATACTCTTATTAACAAGGGTGTAATCTGGCAAGCTTTAAATGAGGTAGCAAGGCAAAATAGGATGCAGTGTGATATCTGTGACAGTGAGAATAAGTTCTCTTGCAGGACTGAACTGCTGTTCAGCTGACATACATGAAGAAAAAGATGTCAGAAAATTTTTGTTTTGAGTGGCACAAAAACACAGGCCTTGGTTCTTTGCAAAGAAATCTTTGGGCAAACAAGATATTCTGCCAGTGAAGTAATTCTGCCTCTGTTTCTGTTTTGAAATATTCCTGCAAAGAAAGATGAGCAGTGCTTATGTAAGGCCAAAAGGCAACAAATGCTTCTCCTCATGCTGAGACATTACACCAGTGGTTTTTATTCATGCATGGTTGCTGTGGAGGTGGGATGTAAAGATCCCACAGCATTTAAAAAGTGTGGGGAAGTCCTGCAGTCCTAATTATATTCCCATCTTCCCATCTGCCAATGAGCAGATCCCTTTCACTCAGAGAAGGGGAAGCCCCAAATGTTACCATAGTATGGTAACAAATTTGGAAAGACA
This sequence comes from Chloroceryle amazona, assembly GCA_027560015.1. Lineage (NCBI taxonomy): Eukaryota > Metazoa > Chordata > Aves > Coraciiformes > Cerylidae > Chloroceryle > Chloroceryle amazona. The sequence goes on along the minus strand of JANHFX010007237.1, from coordinate 20,343 downwards.
GAATGATCTGCAGGAAACACCTCTTCAGAGCTAACTAAACGCTAACTTCCAGTGTCTTGCATTTCGTCCCTGACTTTATATAAATAGGAAACCCTGAGGTATCTGAAACTCAGATCTGTCATGGGTTAGGGTCAGATCAGTCCCTTAGGCCAATAACAGATGCTCTCTGTTAACCCCCCCTCCCTCCCCACAGGGGAAGAGAAAGGGAATAAGGGAGAAAGACTCAGTGATTAGAAAAGGGAACTAGAACAGCTTTCATGAAAATGAAAATAATAATAATAAAAATGGAATAAATACAAATACATAGAAAACCAGTACCGAACCCAACCCCCCTGATCATAATTATGTCACCATCACCACTGATGCTGTGGAGCAGGCACTGGGGGAGTCCCAGACCAGGCCCAGCAGCAGAGAGGAGCTGTGTTCAGGAGCTGGATTCTGGTACCGGATTCAGGAACACGCCAGCTGGGATCGGAGGCAGAACAGACAGAGGTCTCCTCAGATGCTCAGAGGAAGAAACTGAAAAAGGACCTGAGCCAAGCCAAGCAAAGCTGGCAAAGCAGGCCAAGAGGGCAAAGAGAGGGAGCAGAGATCCTCCAGATCCCTCAGCTTTATACCAAATACGACGTCTGTGGGCTGGAATACCTCGTTGGCCAGTTTGGGATCACCTGCCCTGTCTGCTCCTCCCTGCAGGTGCAGCCTTTCACTTTCCTGCACCCCCCAGTGTGGTGCAGTGACCTTGGTCTGCACACCAATCCTGGTAGTAACTCTAAAGACGGGGTGTTCTCACTGCCAGCAGCAGACGCTGCCTGTGCAAACAGCTGCTGACTGCAGAAAGTGCTGTTAGTTAGAACTGAGCTGAGAAGTAAAATCCCTGAACAGAATTAGTTCTGTTCTCACTCAAACCAGGACAAGAGCATAGCACAGTCCACTTCAATTTTAATGTTCAAGACCATCTGTAACAAACTGACAGCAGCACCTTGGCTGCCGCATCTGTCCAAGTGTGAAAACTAATTTCAGGGTCTAGCCCCTTGCACTGAGATAACCATATCTCTAGAGTCCAAAAGGACAATCTCATTCTAATTTTCTACTGAAAATACCCTGTCAAGGAAGGCACCTTTGCAAGATGACGGTGCTGTATCATAAAGATCTCAGGCAAGTCCTACCTCTGGGCACTACCTGGCAAGCGTAGCTTGCCAATTTTTTGGCACGTTTCCCACTGCAAAGCACTGAGCCAATCTTAAATTATTTCAGCATTAAATACAAATCACTACAATTGATGCAACTGAGTGTGCATAATCACAAAAACATTAAATTATACATTCCTTAAAGACATGTCCTTCCTTCCAGGTCACACATTTGTTTTTAAGAACAAAACACCATTTCTCAAGGAATATATCCAGTAATACGGTGTTTGAAATAAAGAAAAAAAAATATAATCCAAACTCATACACATGAGAAATTGATATAATTTCCTTTTCCTTTCCTCCTTCCCTATCATGAGTTGACTATTAAAAAGTAAAAGTGTTACTGAATTTCCAAATTCAGGACTTTCTGGATTTAGATGCTTGCCAGCAGGCTCTAATCTAAGACAGTAGATCTGTGGCTCAAAGCACATTCAGTTCCTATCAATAATCAGTGGCACTGCCTCCATCAGTGAGGAACTAAAATCACCATTAACAGTGAGTTTCATATCCCAATGTGCTAAGCAAGAACATTAGCATTGTAAAATGTGCAATCAGTAGTTTTTTCCTAATGGCAGAGCTACTAATTTCATTGTCATATGGCTCCTGAAGTGAGGACAGAAGTCTTAGGATGATTTGCATTTCAATATGGAAAGCAAAAGAACATGAGAGCTGCGAACTCAGCTTCATAAACTCATATTGCCATGGGTACAGGACCGCATTAGCAGTGATATTTTCCTAGCAACTAACAAACATTCTAAGGACAGCAGACTTCCCTGCCCATGCCTGCAATACTATTCTTTCCAGCTGGCACTATATGTTGGTTCTAAAGGATGGTTCCATATTCTTAAATTTATAAATACCTGGGTGGATCAGTGAATGGGCTGCATTCTTTATATTTGACGGCTGATTATTTGTCTTGGATTTTCCCTGCTGGGTACTGAGAGCTCTGGTAATATATAAGCTCCAGGATTATACTGGCAAATGGGGGAGTAAAAATCTCCCCCGCAGAATTTTCCTCAACTGACTCAAAGGCTGCTTTCTCCAGTAACTCTTGAGGAAGATCCATCATGCTCTTGATTTTCAATAAATGTGATTGTGAGAAATGTGTAAGAGTCAAAGAGGATTCACTGGATTTTATGGGGGAAAACCAAGGATGTTTCATTTTTACCCAGCAAGGTTTTTCATAGTCCCATAGCAAATGAGGAGAAATGGAATTTTTCAGCAGAAAAACCAATAGTGATGATAGGTAACAGCAGCGACGTCAGATGATAGTGTCTGAAAGATGGAAGTAAAGTTTCATCTTACTCATTTTCATAAAAGATTTTAGTTTTGTCTTACAAATTCACATTCTGTGAAATTTTCATTTGCTGCTCCGAGGTTGCTCGTCCAATAGGGGTTCATCAAGGTTTAATCCAAGTGTGTGTGAACATGCACAGTCTATATCTTTCTGGCTCATCCTTTACATTCTAGTTTATTTAGATTATTTACAAAACAAAAACATTTTTGAGCAAAGATTATGTTGCTTTGTAAAGATCAAGTTGTACTCATGGATTCCCTGTGTAATTCTGCTATGAGAAGCCCTCTGCGTCTCTGTTGAATCTACGTACAGACACATGAACCATGTAAATGCAGAAATACTCTTACCATGCCTAGCCAGGAATTAACAACAAAACAATTACACCCACAGATATGTTGTGAAGCTCAAAGCTTCCAGAAATCTAAAGAAAAGCTTGGCATAGAAAAGTCCAGTAGTGATAGCAACTGAAAAAATGAGCATACATGTAGCTTTGGTTGGGTTCTGCAATGAAATGGAGCTTATGTGCCCACCTGCCTATCTCTGATTATCTGTTAGTCATATTCTGCTTGAGTCATTTTTGGAGCTGTTGATCAATCTCTGCCAAATCTGAAGCAGGGCTAGAAGTCTCCAAAATAAAAAAAAATCTCCAAGATAAAAAAGTCTCACAGACTTTTTGACAATAAGAGTCTGGGTAACAGACAGGTGCTAATTCATGTGATTCTGAAACAAGAGCCATCTGAAAATCTTCCATGTATTTTGCTTGATGACAGCATACACATACTGCCCAGCATTTAGCAACGAGGCTCTTGATAAGACATAGCATGACTATGTTTTGTGAAATTAAGGGGCCCAGAAGACACTAAATGGCCACTATAGAGTAGGTTGGCTGAAGGAACAAAAGAAAAAAACTGAAGGAAACCGAGTTCAAGTAAAAGTTTAAAAAATCAGATACAATTGATACAATCTTAATCAACTTTCAATACATCCTCACAAACATCTAGGCCAGTTAGGATATTACACAGAGTTCAGCTGAAAACTAAGTTATAACCTCAGCTTTATTTCCTGAGGTCATCACCAGATAGGCGAGTGCATTGGCTACAGCTAGAACCATCCCCAAAACCATCCCTCAGCTCAGTTCGTCTGTGGGGACTTCACAGTAATCACCGGTCTCCCTTGGACGCTGATCAGATACACACATTTGGGGGATCAGTACGGGAGTGTTACTCCTGCATTTCAATTGCCCACAAGTTAGCTAAATGATATACACGGTTTGTACATGAAACCAGGAAAATCCTGTATCAAACACTGATAAATTTGAGGAAAACTTTTCAGGTCGGGTTAATTTCTGTCTATTACTTCACTTTTGTGTGTGTATGTGTGTAAATGAATGCAGGTTTGCTGTGGCATGGCATATGTCAGGTGCACATTCCCACAGCGGGGTCCCAACAAGCCTGGGCAGCCCTTCTCTGTACCTTCTGCAAGAAAGCTTCTGTACGATTAGAAATCTTAATTTCTAAGTGCTGATGCACTGAAAAAAAGTCATTTCTACCCAAGTCTAACCTAACATCAGAGCCCTGTACTTTCAGATTAGCACAATTCGTAGGCACGATGGCCCTGGCATCCCGGTTCCTGGTGGCACGTCAGGGCAGTCCTTGTGTCCAGACCTTGTGATTTAAGGGCAGAAAGCCACAAAGTTTAGGCTTCCCGCTTCATGCACACAGCTGACTAACGAGCATGAAACTGCTACTGCCATGGTTCATGGTATTATGTCAAAGGGGAGAATGATTGTTTTTTCAACAAAATGCTCCTAATTTAGTGAAACTAAACTAGTATCAATTATAATCCAGAAGGCTTCAAAGGAGATAATAATCTCTAAAATGCTGCAGGGTTGTTGTCTTTTTATTGCTAATTTGTGCATGTTTTGATGGTAATGACTGAGCCCTTTGATGTTTCCAGAAGTTCCCATGGTGCTGTGATGAGAAGTTTTGGCAGATTCTGCAGGCCTCAGATCAACAGCAGGAAGATTTATTCAACAGCAAGTATTGGATTTATTCTTTTACTTCACACATCAGAGCTTCAAGCCTACATACTTTTTTTCATAATATTTGAAAAAGAAAATTTTAAATGTAAAAATAAATGGACACTAAAAACTTTAAATCTAATTGATCTAAGAAATGCTACCTTTTTGCCCTTGTGAGATTGTTTGTAATTTTACAGAAAGCTCTTCTGTTTCACCTTGCTGTAAGAAATGCCAGTATGGAGAAAACTAGCTATACTCCCTTGGTCTGCGAAGAAATAAATGGAGAAAAAACAAAATAAACCACCAATAAACCACCAACAAACAAAACCAAAAAAAAACCAAAAAGCAAACAAATAAAACCCAACCAACCACACACAAAAAAAAAGAAAAAAAAAGGGAAGAAAGAAATTTCAACTACATTAATTATATGTTTTACATGTAATTGCAGGAGGAAAATTGAAAAGTAATTCCTGCAGAGACCTGTTTATATGTATTGCTTGTCCAGAGTAAGAAAGGAAGTAGTTCCATGACTTCAGGGTGATTACTGAGGATGGGTAAGATTAAGTACCTATATAAATCTGGATTGCATTTCAGACACTATCTACAGCACTGTCTGTCTTCGGCACATTTTCAATGCAGAAATACAAGAGTGCTATTCAGATTCTCTCCCCTTTGCAGATACCTGACTTACAAAGAGATGTCTAAACTCTCTTTGAATCTCTTGACTTACATTTGCTGACTTAACTAGACATTGGCAATTACAAATTCTGTTCAAAATCACTAGTGGTACTGCTGAATTTTATGACATACAGTGGGCAATGGCTGAAGTAACCAGTCATCTGGGAAGTCAGAAGCTTCAATTCTAAGTCCTAATGGGCCACAGGGATATTTCAAGCACTGCTCTCATTCCCAGGAGCAGTATCTAAATGACCAACTTGAACACAACACTGGGACAGAGCCTTTTCTGTCCCTTCTTAGGGAACCTGGGTCACAGCATCAGCTACAACAGAAGGAGTAATGGAGCATGTCCACATGGACCATGGACATAGACCTGCCAGGAAAGATAATGACCATGTCATTTTGACTTTTTTATTTTACCAGTATAGCAATGTACTGCCATGGATTGTCACCGTGTATGAATGCTGTTAGGGGTCATCTTTCATCTCTGCCCTATGAAAATGAGATTCTTCAGAGGAATCGGCTCCAGGAAAAAAAGCACTCCCGTCAGCTTATCACACCAGACAGCTGTCTCAGGTAGAGGCCCCTGGGGGCTTCTCCAGAGCTCTGTCCTAGAAGAGCACTCTTCAGAAAAGACAAGATTCAGTTCAACACAGTCACGCCTGTGTTGTGATCAGGGACAAGGTAATGGTCAGGAACAAATGAGTAAGTAGACAATAAGGAAAGAAGGGAGAGAAAAAAAGAAAGATCAGGTGCAAATTCTGTAGCTGTTAAAAGTAATTTTATATCAAGTGGAAAAAGCATCCAAATGAAACCATTCATAGCAGTGTCTATTAGACTCCTGCTGTCATCAGAACCCCCAGCTTTACTGAGTCCTGAAACAAAAAGCAAGACCCAGTGAGGTTTTGAGGGCAATATACTTCCCTGAATGGACCAGTTGTGAACACTACATTCTCCATTTTAGAAACAAACTTCTGAAATTAAAAATTCTACTGCTACTGCTTCTGCTTGATCAGAATTGAAGTCATGACTTTAGAAAACAAAACCTAGTTCTTAGTATTTTAGGGTCTGATCCATCTTCTAGCACTAATTGTGCAGTGTTTAATTATACATCTACTCTGCTGAGTATATTTTTCTTCTACATTGCTTAGTTTTGTGGGATCTTGCACAGGTTTACTTTTTTTGGATAGCCTCTAAAAGGACAAGTGCTAAAGGCAGTACATTGCTAGAAAGTCAGTAGTCACATGGATCAAAAAGTCTTTGCTCATTCTTTTGAAACAGCTGTTTTTCTAACTACTTAGAAGTTGTATTTGATGTACTTGAGGCAATTGCTTCTTTCCATTTGTCTTTTGATCACCTCCCAGTTAATTAAGTAATGACAACAGTTTTATTTACATCTAGCACAAAGCATATAATTAAATTTGTCATACCCACTTAACCTTCCTTTCTTGCATGCTAACATGATGTGTAACCTTAACAGTTTCTGCCTTTCTGCCTTACTACTGCTGGGAGCATTCATCAGTAAAGTTATTCCATTTTAACATTTTAATTAAGGGGCAATTAAATATGAAGAGCTGAACTGTCTGTGTAACTCATGGCTCTCAGGATGCTTCTTCCAAATGAAGTCTACAAATACTTAAAACGCATTAGGATTCTATTGGTTTGCTATGGACAAAGCCTCATGAAAGCTGGGATAGGGAGCTACACAGCTCTCTGCAGGGCTACATCCATGTTTTGTCACTGATTTATCTGTTCTCTGAATCACAGGCCTTCAAGAGCACAAGCCTCAGAAATGATGGGGAAGAATGACTTCACTTTCTTATGTTCATGCCCATCAGCACTGTTGGGTTTTTTTGCCACAAAGATTTTTAATGTGGCTCTGTGGTTAATGCAGAGGTTTCTGACAAAAATAAAAAAGAGGTTTCAAACAAAAAAGTTTGTTTTCTCTGGATTCAAGTAAAATTCTGTTGTTAACCATAGATGAACTTTACCAGACAGAAGAAACTGACTTCTTACCAAGTCCCATAATAGTTACTTCACATGAAGAAAAGCCCATGTTGCCAGATTCTTGATTTGTTTCTAATTTTAAAAATAGAGTATCTTTTAAAAAATGAAGAACAATAAGGGAACAAAGAGAGAAAATTACGTACACTCTAATTGTTTCTGCATAGTCACATTAACTAGGAATTTTCTAACAAAACATTTTTCACAGGGAAATAACAAAGCATGAAACCCAGGCAGTTCACAAAAACATTTTGGTTTTAGCATATTTTTCCGAAAACAGAAACAAGATTCTGACAGTTGAGAAACCATTTTCTTAGTGGTCTGCTCAAGAGCCCTGGTTTCCTTGTGTGTGGCATAGAGACAGCATCGCTCTGTGGGTTGGCCGGTGACAAGTCACTCATAGCCCCAAAACAACCCATTGCACAGGCAGAGGCTCACAACAGCCCAGCTGTGCTGGTGGCTCTCAGATGCACAGTGCTCCTTGGTCTGCTTCAGCATGCAGAGAAACTACCCTTATTCTGGGAAGAGGTCTCCAACTGTGTCCATGCCAAAAACTTTCCAGAAACCACTCTGCTTTTTAGATTCAGTGGAGTCCTCGGTGCAGGTGGCAGCATGAGGAATCCCTGACATTACATATCTGGCTACTCTGTTGCTCTGAAAAATGAAGGAAAAAAAGTACTCCTGCAGACACCTCTTTGTGTGTGATCTGTAGAAACTTTTGGAGTCTCTGCCCAAATGGTATCTTGAGCCTGAACTAGCCCCACCAGGTCACCTGCTTCCCCTCCCTCCTTTGAACACACTGCTACTGCAAACTGTAGCACTCTGAGCACTAACACCCTGTCCTGGGACAGTTCCAGAGTTCAAGAGTTTAGCGGGCCCATTATCAGTCACTAGCTAGCTGCTTTCTTAATAAAGTTGAGCATCTGTTTTGGAAACAGTTCTGCTAAGAAACACATTTTAATTTTATAACTTTGTCTGTAATTCCAAATTCTGCGGTAGCACTGCAGAAATGAAGTCACAGATATCCTGCAGCCCAATTTACCATTGAAGGGTAAATAATGTCCAAATACTCGGATTTATAAAAGCTCAGATAAAGAGGAATACTCATTACTCCAGGTCAGAAGATGAAATGCAGCTGGAGTCAGAATGACACTGCCCCCTTAAAACCCACCTCTTTGTATCTGGTTATCTGCACTCTATGACTTTGGCACGATATAGGGCCAGGGCACACGCAGGCATTGCACAGAAAACAAGACTTTCAGAACAGAATGGAAGAACAGGGAAGAAAACATTTTTTCCAAAAAGAAGTCCTTCCTTAGCTAGAAGAGGCATAATCCTGTGGCAGTGGGGGAATGGTGGACTGGGTGCTGTGGGCCAGGGAGATAGATCCTGAACCCCTTGTTACAGGAGACTCTTACGGGAACCAGTATTAAAGAAATGCTTCTACCTACTGCTTTGCTGAGAATATCTCTCGTCTCATAAATCACAGCCATCAATCAAGAGATGCAGGTTCCTTTTTTTTCAGTTATATAATTTGGTCATGGATCCAGTTAATAGATAGGATAACAGGTGAAACAGCACAGGGGGGAGAAAGGAGGACTGCATTTGCAACCAAGATGCTATTTAAGATGAAAGGTAAATAAAGGATGTGATTTTAATGTTTCAGCCTAATCAGATGAATCTCCCCTGCTGTAGATACTGCTTTCCTGTAAATTCACAGCCCTTTCTTCCACAGCTATTTTAACTTACAGCTTAGTCACCTGGTATTTCTAGTATCACAGCAAGGCAAAAGCTGGCTTCTTCCCCCTCCTCCCTGCAGACAGCTGTACCTCAAATGACTGGCCTGCACTGGAGCCAGAGCTGGGAAGTCCTTATGGAAGTCAGAGCAGTTCTCCTTCGCACCCTTATTTCTTGCTTTTATTTTTTCCTATGCTGATCAGGTGCTGATTCCCTGTCAACTCTAAAATATCTCAAACTAATATTTAAATGTGTTTCACGGGGGGTAGGGGGTGGGTTATTACTCATTATGTCAGGAGTTGACATGATTTTGTCAGGATTGCAAACACTTGCCAATGCTCCCCCTTTAATCTGCCGGGGAGGCAATTCTAGGTATGAGACTGTTGTATCTCACAGCTCGAGGAGCAAATAAACAGATTGGAAATGGAGCTGGTATTTTTGCATGCTTCTGAGCTGCTCTTTTCATGCTAGATTTGGGCTACTCTATTACTTTCTTCTTGTGCAGCACTTTCTGTCATGGAAAAAATGATCTGTTTGCCATTGAAAGTGCTGCTTTTATAATACATTGGACTAAGAAAAGAAAACCTTTGATGAAGGAAGTCTACTTTAGGTACTTAATTCTAGCCAGCACTTGATTTACCCTAGTATGGGCAGTTACACCTCAGATACCCAGAGAGATTGCTCTACTGCAAGGGAATTTTCTCTTGAGCCACTGAGGTGTGGAGGTGGGTGTGGGTGTGAATGGCAGCAGGATCACCCCAGGGACCCCACTGAATCAGAGCACTTTTGATTTCCACATAGGATTGCACAAGAGACTCTGAGAAAGGACACCCCAAAAGTATGCAGAATCAGTGACAACACAATTGTGCCCTTTCCTCATCAACTTTGGTGACTGCTTAAAAACCAGTCTGACCCTCAGAGCAACATGACATCTTATCCTGCAGAATTTTCTGCCACCAAGGTTGGTCCTGTCAGCAGCACTCATAGCACAGCTACAGCAGTGTAACCTAGACCTCTGCAGCAGGGATTGTGCAGAAATCTGGATAATTAAGATTTAGGACTCATTAAAGCAAGCAGTCCAGGAACATGTAAGCCAGAAGATTCTGGAGCACAGTATTATCATTGAAAGGCAAGTGTCTATATTCAACATGTTCTTTAGCCAGCCCTATGTCTTCAAAGCATCTGGAGTATCTGAGAATAGGGACAAAGGCATTTAGCCTGGATAACAGTGGCATTAAAAGACAGCTGGATTATTTCAGTTTGAGCAAGGAAGAGCAAACACATAAACTAGTACTAAAGGATGATATTTGATAGTTTTTATTCAGTGGGAGCAAAATTTGATTTTTGAAGTGCAAGTTTGCTTTGAAACATGACTGAAAAATCACCCAGTAAACAAAGGAGTCTTGTTCAGTGTGTAGTTTGAGTCATGTCAACATTTTCCTTAGGGTGAGAAGGCTCTGCAGACAGGTTTTAGCCCCTTGAATGAGGGGCAATATAAAATTTAATCTTGAAATTATCTGCCCTTCAATGGAACTGCCTCACCAATATCTGACATAGACTTGTAAAATAAATAAAATGTTATTTAAAAAAAAAACCAAACACAAGTGTTTTGTTCTTCATCTGAGTAGCAAAACACTTTACAATCTGTATAAAGTACACTGTAAAAGATGGCTTTTAAACTGTTTGCAAACTCACCCACTTTGTTATTTACACATTCAACTTCAAACACACCAGGAAAAAGTTTAAAACCTCATCCAGTTAATTTATATTTCCAGCACCCTCCTGAATCAGCTCTTGAAGAGGGAGATAATTCATTCTGGGGGAGCAGAAAAACCATAGCTAACAGAAACACTTCTCCTTAGAGAAGGGCAATTTGTAAAGCAGCAACCCAGCTCTTGCTGCATAAATTACAAAATATTTAGTATCTAGTTATGACAAGCCTGTTACATGCTACCTCCTATTCCTCTGCTCTCACATTCCAGACAAAGGAATTGGAATGAAAAAAAGGGGGATCCTTGAAATTGTCACTCATGGCCCTCACCAATAAATACTTCTTTGCTATACTTCAATACTAATAACCTGAAACACATTTCCTTACAAAATGTTTTTTTTAAGATTATATAGGGGTGTCTTGTCACTGGCACTGAACTATAGCAGTCCTGCCATGAAACCAGGCTGTAACATAACAGCAAACAAAAATCCACGAGGTATAAGAGAACAGCCAGAATAAATGTCCAGTCGAAAACGTGGAGAGAGTTCCTTTTATGTGCCTCTATAAGGAGCACCCACACCAAAATATGGGGCAAGGCTAAAGTTTTCCTTTTACAGAGGGTGTCAGGACACTTCTAATGATAAGGGGCTTTGGTTTACAGCTCATCTGGAAGGCAGTGTCTCTTTCAGCACATGATGTTTGAATTTCTGGCAAAGCAGCACTTCTGCAGAAGGAATGGCCAGTATGGATCCCTAGAGCACACAGCACAGTCTTCAAAACTTTCCCATTAATGCACAAATGAAGCTTGCGCCTGCTGGCTGATGAACTAGGAATACTGCAGCCTGAGACGGATGATGCAGACCCTGGTTCTTTGGGCAGACGAAAATTTCTACTTAAAGCATTATACATAAAAGATGAAAGGAAGAAGGGCAGCCTGCATAACGAAATTAGCTCCTGAAAGCTAAGAGAAACTGGCCATTACAAAATATGTTTTTTCTTACAACAAACAGCACCAGAATGCCAGTGCATAGCATGCAGGGAATGGAAAAAAAGAGGTGATGTAAGGAAAACACAAAAGAAAAGAATAAAACTAAAAATAATTAAATCTGCAATAGAAAAGAAAAGTTGCATTTAAAAAGGCTCTAACCTAACAGCACTATCCTATTAATAGTTTTATAGAAATAACTTCAGAAAAAAAATCACTTTCCACTTCTAACTGGACTGTAACATTTCCTTCTCCTCTAATTCATGGAACATGCTGGTTTTGCTCTGACTAGCTTTAAGATTTTTGAGCTTGACTGTAGAAGTAACTTTATGTGTCTGTGTAAGGACAGGGTATCAGTATCACGACTCTCAGTAAGCATTACCCTCTAACAGAATTAGCAAAGCTCAGCTGTCCCTGCAGGCTGCATCTACACTGCTGGCATGAACGAGGGAATCGGAACTACAGGTGTACACAAGGTATAGTCCCTGTTAGTCCCTAATTGCTGCAAAAGTGTTGCAGAAACCCTCAAAATGGATGCAAACCCATGCTTCAAATAGAATAATAGTCACAATTTCTTCTGTGTGAATAAAATCATATTTAGGGTCTTGTTAACACTCATAATGGCAGAAAAAAAAAACCCAACATGTTAAAATTGGTGTGAGGTTGCAAAAAGCCTGGGTTATATTTGCCATCAACAACATCTTCTGATATATTAATTTTTCCACAAGCTATATACTTCCTTTAGGGATGGCAGTGTGAAATCAATGGAATATTTAAACCACATGAATGCTACAAAAATCAAAATATTATCAACCTAAATATTCTTCCTGGCAATCTAAATGATATAATGATATTTCAAAGAATACTACCCATATCTAAAAGTAAAATAAAATTTTTATTATTGAAATAATTCTGGGCTGAAATATTTTACTGCGCTGAAAAAGGTTTGAAATATCAACTGATAGTGCATCAATCACCTGCATAAACACTTCCCTTTAACAGCTGAAGTAATTCCACTGAACAAACGGTACTATCCATACAAGTATACATAAATAGTAATCAAAACCTTTAGGGTCAGTATTTTATATCTTGGCTGAATTTTTCAAAATTTCAGTAAAGACAGTCGGGGAATTCGCAACCCTCCCGGCGCATGATTCAGTTAGCACAAATTTCCCATTCTCTCTCTTTCTGGCAATCCAAGTCTAATTTATTATTTGATAGTAATAACTGTACTATAATTATTTGATCTGACTAGGTTTTAATCACTGAAGTCAGTATAGTTTCTCCCTTCTTTCTTTTTTTTTAACAGTCTCAATATTTGGTATACCCAGACCCTCTTTATTCCTAGAATTCATCCACTGGACAAACTAAGACAGCCTCCATAACCAGCAAGTAATTTGTTTAAACTACTGTTTTTCTTTTCTCCATCCAACTTATCCCACTTCATGGCACATCTAATGTTCTCAGCCCTGATTAGGCTTTTGCTTTCAATTAAAAAAAGTAATTTTCCCTCCAGGAAACTCCGTGCTGCATGTGTCACCACTCCATTCAGAAATCCTCATTTGCCGTGTGCTCCAATATGCAAAATTAATTTCCATCTCAGCCTGCAGCATGCTCCTCTGGAAACTACTGGATTGGAGAATTAGAGACGCCTTCGAATTAAGTATTGGGCAGAAGTAGTAGAATTTTAGAAGAGAGATGTTTTCACAACTTGACTAGTCTGGAGAGTGGCCTATCTGGAGAATGGACCCATTCTCCAATTGGCCCATCTGAAGAAAGCCAACATCTACCAGAGCCTGCCTTGGCCTGGTGCTCAGTGTTTGTCAGGGAGCTGCAAAGGCAGCCACAGGCACGGTGCATTTCCTCATCTGCTCACCTTTCTGCAGAGCACTGTGGTGTAAGTAGTTTGGGGATGGAGGCTGAGCAGTCTGCAGCTGCCTGCAACGTTCCTTCCAACATTCTCCTAGCCAGCTCGTAACGTTTAATTTGGACACACAGCCATCCCACAAAGGTCTCTGCTGCATATGTCACCTGAAGGACTATGTGCTATTTTCAGCAGTTTTTGTACAAAAAACGCCTTGGCTTGGGAGCGTAAGGACTTGTAGACAGTTTGTGTTAAATCACTCCTGAATATAGGACTTGACCATCCAACTTATTTAGGCCTTCCACCAGTTTCAGCTAAGACTTATTGCCCGTGTTTGAAAAGTGTGATCCCACAACAGTGGCCTCAGCCATGTCCCACCTGAGCGTGTCCAGCCACGCTTCCACCTTGTATTTCTGCCCACCCCCTGGTTTGTGCACAATAACAATGCAAGCGTAGAGCTCCAAAGTGAGCAATGGTTTATTCTGTTAGGTCTCTCTTTTTAACAAGTGGGAGATGAAAGCAGCAGAAGGCAGAGTGGAGAACATCCACTGTTCGGTTTAAATGGAATTTCACTGCCTTAATTCCTCATCTGTTGAATACAGGTAACAGTACTTTCCTCAGACTCTCTGTCTCCATGTCATACCAGGACATGTAACACTAGCAAAAGGACCTACACTTAATCACAAGCTGCCAAAATAGAAACTTTCAGAAAAACACTTAGCTCCTTAAAGGACCAAGTTCTTCAAAGTAAAGTTCTATCTTTTTTAGTTAATTTTTTTGGACAAATTTTGTTCCTTTTTTTTTTTTCCCGGGGGGGTGTGTGGGGTGTGTGTGTGTTTTTTTTTCAGGGGTGGTGGTTTTCATTTTGGTTTTTTTGTTTGTTTTTTTTTTTTTTTTCATGACAGCAGCAGTAAATGTATCATTTTACAATTTCACTGCTTTCATTAAGCAAGTGCTTCTCAGTCCATGATCGGTTCTGGTTTAGCCTGTTTTATTTAATTCAAGATATATACTGAGCAGGGTAACATAACTGTACATACCAAAGCCTGCTTCATCACGGTATTAAAACCTTGCTTTGAGTTTCTGAAGGTTCACCAAAAAAAAGTCTATAAAGTTCCATGTAAATTTGTCACAAAATTATTTTTATCTGCTTCTAAAAATACAAGTGAGAAATTGCCAAAGAACAAGATTCTAAATGCAGTATGCCAAACACTTTGCATTCTTTTTCGTGGTGTTTTTTTTAGTATTTCAGGGATAATGAAATCATACTGTCATAGAACCTGGAGAAAAAAATGCTCTGTCAGAGGCATAAAAACATCCTCTTGTCCATTCATCACCCAGTGATGAAATTAAAGATTCCAGAGTCATTCTTGTGGGGTGTCTGGTTAACTTGGGTGTAAAGGACTCTGATGATGAAGTCTCCATGGCATTCATAGAGACTGTACAACTGCTTCACTTAGTGTTAGGAAACTTATCCTCACGTGTAACCTCAATCTGTTTGCAATTTAAGGTTTTTTTACTGATGTGCTAGCTGCCAAGCACTTAGAGAACAGAGTGTTTAATCCTTCTTGCACTGTATTTTCATATATTATGTTCACCCTCACTGACTCCCTTCTTTCAGCTGTTCAAGTTCCTTCATTTCTTCCAATTTTTTGATACGTTCCGGTTTCTAAATGTCATCATACCAATAACTGCCTTCTAGACAAGGTTTCTGTTATTAAGGCAGCCCAAATCTTAAAACCAAATGTGAGACAAAGCTTGTCCATACGGCATATAGTAGAAATACTGAGCTGCAATCTTCTTCACACATTTCATTGTGAGATTTTTATTTTTTTTTACGAAGGCATAGCAACAGTTCTGGACCAGAGGCAGGCAGCAGGCCCCTGAAGAACCCCATTTGAGACATCCTTCTATTCTGATGGAAATCCAGTGGAAACTAGTCAATTAATACAATTTCCAACTGGTCCCATTGCTAATTATTCGCAACCACATATCCTCAGGTTGCTTATCAAATGTCAAGTGTGAGGCAACGTCGAAAGTCACACTAAAGTCAAGATGTCTGATATCAGTTGTTTAATTCTTATCCACAGGGCTAGTTACCTTGTAGTATCACAAAATACACTAAATTTGACAAGATCTACTTTTGATAATTTCATGTTGGTCATCACTTGACTCCTTGTTTCCATTTTGATCTTTACAAATAGTTGTTCTGATTACCATTCAAGCAATTTTCAGAGAATTAAGGTTGTTTGGACTAAAATTACCTTTTTTAATTCCTTCCTGTCATCGTTCCTTCCTTAAATGCTGGCAAAATGTTTGCCATTATAAATTGCCTGAAATTTCAACCCCTTCCATTAACTGCCAAAGGGCTCATTATTGCTTTAGTCATTTCTTTGAATATTCTAGAGTGCAGGTGAGTTGTCTTAAATTATTTGTAAAGATCTGACAAATTTAGGGATTCTAAGCAATTCTTTTACTTTTCCCTTTATTACAGGTGTTAACTGTACCAGACATTGGTTCAGAGTTTACCTTTTCAGGAGATTGATGCAGAAAGAGGTATTAAACATTTCAGCCTTCTCTGAGTCATTTGTTGAGACCTCTTCTGCTCTTCTGTAGAGCAGACCAATACTTTTCAGTCTTTCTCATCACTATTGTGCAGTTGAAGGAGTTCACGCAAAACCCGATACTCCTTGGTAATAGCATCATGTTTTCAGAGGCTGGGCTTTATAAACTGCTCCTGTATTTCCAGATTATTTTGTTTATTTGTCTTCACTGATCTCATTTTTCATAAATTTTCCATATGATTACTTCTTGTGAGTGAAAACAATAACTGAAAATCTATACCTTTTGGTATTTTTATTGCAATTCCTGTCCTCCTACATTTCCATCACTTGGACCAGCATAATTCATATATTTTGTACCAGAAACTGATAGCCTGTCTTAACTGATTATTTCTTCAGTTTTGGCTCCTTTGAGATTGCACACTGCAGATCTCTGAGCTTATTAAGTTTTGCTCTTGAAATCCCGTTTTTCTGTTCTTCCTCCTCTCCTCTAAAGACTAATGAACTCTGCCACTCTGTGGTCACAGAAGTTGCCTTCTACACTTCCACTGAAACTAGGCCATAGTCATATCAGAAAGGTTTCCTCCTAAATTGACTATATGTTTCAAAAACTCACTAGACAGCTTAGGCTCATCTCCCGGCACGTACACCTACCTGTAAATAGATAAATTACCTGGAGAATCTTGCTACCTTCTCACCAAAAACCTAATACAAATCTTCTTGAGAGTGTACAAGTGGTAAAATTATTTCTTCTCCTGACTTAAGTGTACTTTTAACTGCTTACTGTTCTTGTTGAAGCGAGAGAGAATCTGTGACTGAGAAGTTATAGTCAGTATTGGCAACAGTGGTGTGCTGATTTGGTCCTGCTACGTCTGGCTGCCCATCTTTAGAATGCTAGTGTGGGATTTATTTCACCTAAATTTCAACACCAGCAGTATAAATATCTATCTTTAGCATCTCAGCTGTTTTTTTCCACTCAGGAAAGAGGAACAGACACATTACAACATATTAATTCATCTAACCTATTTTAGATATCTTCTATAAAACTTGATGACTCTGGAACTAATAGAAGCAAGAAAATGTACACAGGGTAACTGACCTTGCCTTTCCCCTACCCTTATGGTTATAACCACGTGGTTTAACCCTGTGTTTTAACCAGTGTCCAAGAGAGAACATGTTAGGCTATCATATCTGTATTTTGTTTAGATCTGGTTTGTAAAAGGGTGCCCAGGTTGATTTAATTTTATACATCCTTTCTATGACATGGTTTGCTTTGTTTGAAGATTTCTACATTGTTCTTCCTATAGCAGAGACTGGTGGCCACCCTCTCACTGTAACTACCATTCTCCTTTTCACATTTTTCCCTCTATCTTTGCTTTATACAGATCTATCATACCTTACAGAAAGCTTTCTTATTGGAGTGGACAATTCACCTGAGCATTTACTCTTTCAAAGGTGGGGAATGTTCTAGTTTATTAACAGATGCAGTCCTAGGCTGGTAGCAACTGCAAGCGAAGGGAGCTGACATCTGCTTCCTTGTCTCTGTACAGCATGTAAATGGCCTCACCCCTTGTCGGCAAACCCAGAAGAAACTGGGGGAGGACAAAGGATGGGAATGAAAAATGAAGAGCCTTTTGCTCTAGAGAAGCCTCCTTTCTTGGAGCACCCTCCCAAGCCCAAGAGAAGGCAATCAGAGCACCCACCTCTTTTCAGATCTCAGGGCTATCAATGTGGGAATATTACAATGCATTTTTAAACTTTACCTATAATTAAAGTAAGGCTTTTTAAAAACACTAGACAAAACTTTCTTCTCAAAGGATGAAAATGAGAGAGGAAACATTCCCCCCCCCCCCCTTTTTTTTTTTTTTTCACACTGCCAGTTTCCTACACGTCAAATAAACCTCATTTTTTGCTGCTTCATTTCATCCTTTCTGGCTGCTGTTTCCTCTTGTTGACATGATGCAAGTCTTGTTGTTCCTCTTTCTTCTCTAGCTTCACTTTTAAGACATTTATTGAAATATTTTAAATATTTAAGTAAAAACTTCTTTGCAGTCTTCTTAATGCAAATGCTACATTATTTGGGAGGAAAAAAAAAAAAAAAAAGGACAACGAACCCCAAACTAAAACAACAGCAACAAACACCACACACGGGCAAAAAACTCCACAACAAGCTCGCACAAAAAAACCTGTTCCGTTCTATTTACATGACAAAGGCCAGGAGGATTGGTTTTGTACCTTCTGAAAAACACAGCCTCCAACGCAATCAGTGTTACTTTAAAAAATAATTTGTTTCTTGTACACCTGTGAAATAGTTCAAAGCAAAATCTTCCCTTCTATATTTCATCTCCTTGTTCAATGTTACTTAGTCAGACACACTTTTCACTTTTAAATTATCACCATACAACTCTTGATACATTAATTACATCAATGACATTTTAATGAAGCTGTTTCTTTTATACTATTTCTGCTCGTCAATTTCTGCACTGAAACTATGAGATCTTTGAGTATTTTAATCATGTAGAAACTAATTATGATTTTTAGAGTATGTCAAAAGGGAAAGGACAGCAGACACGACATTCAGTAACCTGTATTCCACCTTTTTAGGGTACAAGTGAAATATCCTTGTCAAGTCAGACTGCAGGCTGTAGTAGATTGAAACAGGAAGAGAGTGGGTGTCACTCTAACTCAAGCAGTCATGACCTGCATCCGTATTTGGGCTGTTTCTATCCTGGTCACTCTACAATAGAAGCAAGCAGGGAAACCATCAATACATTACATCCAACAGAGCCTGTTGAAACTACATATTTTATTTCTAGCTATTTATCTGAAAGACTATCTGATCAGTCTGGTGCATTCTTTGCATTTCTGCTGATGAGCATGGCAAGATGACAAAAAGTACTTTGTATCCAGGAAAGGACTTGGGATCTTAGTGGCTCCAGGAAGGTAATCCAGTCAGAGCATGCTCTGGTTCTGTACATTGTACCAGGGAGAGGGGAGGCAGCTCAGAAGAGTACCTGAAATAGCCCCCAACAAGGAATTCTTCATAGGAATGCACTTAGTGGCATGATTTAGCTGATGTCGTAGTGTTACGTCACAGGCTGGACTTGATGATCTCAGAGGTCTTTTCCAGCCTCAATAACTCAATGTTATTCTGTGAATGTATCCATCACTGAGAGCAGCCTTGGTAAAAAGAAAACATCCTGGAAGCAGTAAAAGATCCATAGAACTGAAAATTATGTACACATCACCCTCCACTAAAGGTAGCCTTCATCAAGAATAGCCAGAATGTGAGAGCTGTGATCAAAGCAGGGAACTGAAACTCAAACTCCCCTTCTTGTGGAAGAACTTTAATCACTCTACTTTTATTCAACAGCTGGAGGCCACTGTTTTTAAGGAAAAGAGGGATCTCTTTAAAGTGTATAAGAGATTGCATCTGAGACAGGATTCAGGGTCTCATAGTGTCATCTGAAGTTCTGGATTAGGCAACTCAGGAAGAGTAACACCAATGCACTTAACAGGCATAGAAATGAACTCAGCCTCCCTGAGTCAAAGAACAGTTCTCACTGTTGGGCTGGACAGAGTGAATCACAGATGACACACTTTACTAATGCACATGTGGCACAGACAGGAGCACAACTAAAAGCACTGACTGGCATTGTTTTCCTCTAAATGCTAGGACACACTTGCCATATATGCCAAACTTTCTTGAGTGGTGGCTCGCCAAGAAGAAAGAGAAGATCAGAGTCTATGATTAGAAAAAACGAGAAGCTGAATGAATCTGTAAAAAAGAAAAATATAGCTCCTGTGAGCTTACCTCATTGTCCCACCTGGGATTACGGAGCCCTGGTTATGGCTCAGTGGCTAAAGTACATAATTTTGAATTATTGCAGCTGCTTGAAGCATAAAAATATTTTAAAAAGAAAAATGTTAGCTAGGACAACAATGCACCTTGTGCTGGACAAGTTCATATAGTTCAGCCATGGTACATTTAGGTACTAGTGCATCGTCTTGGTCTCTCTGACACCAGAGGTAAGCTTGGCCCTTGGCCCCAGGTGAAGCATTCTGTGCAGTTGCCACCTTTGTTCACTTTAAATATGGAAAAGACAGGGTGATCTCAAGGCTAGAAGCAGTAGCCCAGCTCCCTGGTTTTAATGACCTTGGTGGTTTGCTGGGCATTATCCCCCCCCCCGCCCTCCCCCCCCCCCCCCCCCCCCTTCTCCCCCTCCCCCCGCCTCTCTCCCCACCCCCCCCCCACACCCCACGTGCAGTGAGGAAGAGACGCAAACGGAGTAGCCACCG
>JANHFX010007235.1:38227-57028 GCA_027560015.1 Chloroceryle amazona | reverse complement strand
GTAGCTTGGGAGGGTAGTGGGCGCTGGTGGAGGGGGACGAGGTGGATTTGGCGCAGCGGGTGTGTGGTGGGGTGTGGTGGTGGAGTTAAGCAAAAAGATATTCCAACATTACATTAGTACAATTGGATCTTTTACATTATTCTGCAGCTCCTAACTGCATGAGTATTTTTGGCAAAATTCTTATTTAACTATACATTTACCTTGCTGAGGGAAACAAAAGACTCTTAAGATCCCTAAGGACATCTCAGACTGGGAAGGCAACTTTTCAGAGCCAACGGCTTTTACACATTCAGACAATAAACACTTCACTTCCCTACTGATAGTCTCTTCTGTGTTTGTATTTTACAGCCTGACACCAGCCAACCCAACACTTGACACCTAATTAACAGACCTAGGAGCTGGAGGTCCATATATTGATCACACTAAATGGGATTAGTGTGAAATAAAAAGTTCAAAGGGTCTTGACCAAACTTCACCACAGCCCAGCTGTGACAGCTGCTATGAATTTGTGTATTCAGTGCCCCACATTTTTATTAAGAGGGGTCTGGCGCACAAGAGTATGCAGTAGCCTATGAGATCACGAAGGTTCACCTAACAATGTCAGGCTCTGTAACTGTAGTGACTGACTGTGGAAAAAAATCCTCTTGCTTGTTTGTATAGGTCTTTTTGATTAACTCATGAAAAGGGTCCCTCACCTCTGATACAACAAGCGTTTACAATGGACGTAGAGTTGTGACACTGCCTCTCAAGGATTTGTTAACTTACTACGAAGAGCTGTCCAATTTGAAAAAAAAAAAATCAAGATTTTATTATAAAATAAACCATTCCCAATACATGCTGCAAGCAAACCTAGTATATTCTGACAATGACAGCCAGGAGCTCTATTCAAATGATAGAACTCCAAAACTATTATCTTCTAAACACACTTTCTATTTGCCTAAATCTCTTAGCTATCATAAGGTGAATAAATACATTTTACACATTCATTCCCTCTATTTTAGTGGTAAGTCCTACTGACATGATTTTTTTAAACCTTCATCAAGTTCTGAAGAAATTACAACTATTACCAATATATTTCAGTATTTCTGAATGCCCCTGCAAACTTGGTTCTTATTTAAAGCACTTCATTTTCCAGTATCATGTATCCCCAGTACCTGTCACAGAAACATGGGAAAGCTACTGCAAGTCATGGAAGGGAACAAGTGCATCACATGGAGATGTGCAAGTACTACTGAGGCACAGGGAATGCTCAACAGGATTCTCTTGGTTAATGTGATATTTACCAAAATACTCAGGATCAAATATGAACAAAATGCAATTTGACTGTTGATGATTTATTTACCAATTTGTTTTAGGATTCACTATCAGAATATTTTCCAAAATATTTGAGGAAGATGTGCTCTGGGAGTTTATATATCAATGACAAGGAAATGGTCATCAATCAGGAGGAAGAGATGGAAGGAAAACAGCTGTCAATTTATAAATCATTTTATCCTATTATGGGTCTTTTCAAAGGAAGCTATATGTGGTCCATGAAGAGACCTTAAAAATAGGCTCACTGAGCTTGCTACATGCATGGGTAACGGACAAGACAGCACTAGAGCCATCATGCAAAATTACCTGACAGTAGATCAACAACATAGAAGCTTGGTACAAGTAAGGGAGAGCAATGTGAAGCCTATGAAAGAAGAGTGGACTGTCAATGATGACATGTAAAGGTATTTCACATAACAAAGAACAATCTTTGCATACTTTATACAGTATTGTGGCACACCAAAACCAGAATTTCTTGCCTCTATATATATACACACACACATATCTCCTCCTCTTCTGATAGATTTCTTGAAGAACCTTCTGCTTTCTCTCCTTTGGGTCTCACAGCTGTGGCCTGCCCAGTCACACCTGCTGAGATGACCTTCACTGAAATGGCCAATGACATTTCAAAGTACCGCAATTAGGCTTCAAAATTAACATTCCAAGACTGGAGTAAGATTTCACATGCCTCTGCTCTGTCTGCTGTCAGGACTGTAAAACTGCAACTGTCACTCCCTCACAGTCTTGAAAGCTAGAACCTTTTCTCTTTAAATTGAATTTGAAATTACATGTAATCCAAAGTGTGCAGGCCACAAGGAATTCTTTGAGATGACTGGATCCAATCCAAAGGAAGCTTATCTAACTTATCCACCAATGGCAATATTTTTTCCTTATTCACTATATTATTTATTTGTGGTTTGTTTTTTCCTGCTAGTGTAGTTTTAAAAAGGTCCATCAGATTTTTTAGAAGCAGTTTTTCATTAATAGGTTCTCTCATTTGCAAATGTTTCACTGCAGTCGGTAACTCTGAAAGCTCCCAGTCCCCTGAAACAGGGGGAGGTTTTATGCTTCCTCAATAGCACAAAACTGCATCATGGCTTTCTTTCTTGATATGTTATATATGTTGTAATTGTATGCACCTTCTCAATTTAAAATGATAAAGAAATGTGCAAGGACACACACTATGGAGAGGGACATGTCCGCAAAAACTACAAAATTAATACACACCCAGTTGGGTTTGCTCACTGCTAAAATCTAGGAGGTACACCTAGTAACAGGAGAGCGTTTCAAAGGGAGGTAAAGGCAACAACTTGCAATTGTAAATGCACTAATATAACAGTGGGAAGATACCGCTGCTTTTCATACAGTCTCTCTGCTAGGAGACCCTACTGCACCAACCACCACATCTACCAACTGTTTTTCATTAGCCAGAACATTCTTGTCTCAAAAACCAAACCAGCATCTGCTCTCATCTTTAAGAGCTATGTTATGCAGAGGATATCAGCATTTATCTCTGTGCAAATCAGTGCTGAACTTGGGACTGGATAGCCAGAAGTCAAATATAGCAAAATATGCTCTGCCTCCCTATAATTTATATCCTCCTTATTCCAAGAGATGTATTAATATTCTTCTACGGTAAATATAGATATAGAAGATACTCATCACAGTGAGAATGCAAGGTTTGTTTACTTGGTATTTTAGAAGACTGGACTAAGACAAAATTTGGGATGCACCCTCCAAGTCCTTGACTTTATGAAGCTTTTTGGCACAATTCAAAAGGCTCAAAAATATAATTTTATTGGAATTGACTAAGTACCTTTATTTAGGAAGAAAAATGTGTAAATAGGAAAGCCTAGGAAGTCAAGTGTGAATCTGAAACTAAGAACTGATCATATCATTCAAAATAAAAATGTAAATGTTAGAAACACTTGCTACTATAGCCAATGTTGATTAGAGGAAATTAAGTCAGCAAGCTGGTACAACTGGTTGAAGTTTTATCACTGTCTTTCAACAGGAGGAGGGAGGGAAAGACAATTCAAACACAGATGAAGCCAAAGATAAACAGAAAAATAAGACAGGCTTTTAACTTGGCCTCTATGCCAAGTTTCCTAAGTCACACTAAGGAGTTGCTTGCTCCAAACTAAAAAGAGACCTAGCTTCAAGAATTAGTAAAAAAAAAACAAGCAGGAAAAAAAATAATACTTAAGCATACATACCACTTACTCTATATTCTATGTGTAACATACATACATTTCATAAAACTGAAATATTAGAGGAGAAAAATTTAATTTTAATAGACAAAACATCTGTCATTAGTGACTTAACATATTAATTTTTCTGTCTTTACTAAGAGGCAAAACACCATTGTACCACTAGAATACTCTCTGTTCAGTCAACATCATCGTTTCTTGCACTCCCTTTAGATATCATATTTTATAACTATGACAGCTTTTTCTCCCTTTTCCTGCAAAAGGTAGGTGCCACTAATTGCCTTTGTTTGCATTTCTTTTTTTAATTCAAGTGAGATAAATTGCACACTGTTTGAAAAACATTCCAGCACCTTATTTTTCTAAAGATATTATTTAAAATCTCCAAAGGATGTTAATATTTAACCAGAGCATAGGGTTTGCCTATTAAAATATCAAGTCTGACATGTTATCTAAGGCAAAGGCTTATTTCAGTTGTTTGAGAATAAAAACATGAAACCCCAGTACCTTACCAAGTGTGCAATAATGAAAATGAGGTTGCAATGAATTCCAATCTAACCCTCAATAGTGGATTCCAATTACTGTGCTCATAGAAGAAGTAAAATTATTGAAAAAATAACTTTTTTTTTTCCAGATAAAGTGGTGAATGATGCTGCAGAAAACCAGCAGATGTAAATCAAAGAAAATCAGATTCCCACTCAAACTTCACGCTTTTTACTTGTTAGACTCGCTGGTATACAAAGAGGTGAGCTCTCACTCCACAAAGACAGAAAGGAACGAAAAAGGGATGCTAGTATGAGGTTTAGCAGCAAATAAATAGCTTTGCCGTTATAAATTTCAGTAGAATCATTATTACTTAAGACTTCGTGGGCTTTGTAGTTTAATATATATTCAGTACAAGTAATTTTTCTACAAGCCTTTGGCTCCATCTGCTGACTTTTAATACTAAAAATAATTGATGAGGCTGAAAGCATTCATGCTTTTGGAACACTTAAGTCCCCTATGCCTTTTTTTTTTTTTTGAGTGTGGGTCAAAAAGTACAATGCCACAACTGTGCGGTCTAGTAATTTTTTCAGTTAAAATCATCTTGAAGTAACACTGTACCAGTCCTGAGGAGAAGGTATCTGAGTGAGTCTGGTATCTTACTTGGAAGACTGTCTGGAATCAGATTTAAGCAAGAGGTATACATCTGGATGTTTATGTCTCAGAATCACCTAACAATTAAGCCCAAAACTGAGAAGTGAGATTCCGAGCAGGCTAATAAAAAGAACTGAGGATCTGTAACAGTCCTTGTGAGAGCTTGTGGGAGACATTTGCTCAGCACCTGCTTGTGCCCATTTCATCTCCCATTTTCACTGAGATGTCTGCTTCACAGAAACTAAAGCTTGTTGTATTTATAAAGAAAAACACGATTAAAAAAAAAAACATTCTGAAGGTTCAAAAGCCCCAAATAATTGACTGTTCCAGCTCTGATTTATTTTTTGTTATTGCAGAATTCTGATCATTATCAGAGTGCTATGAACTCAAGCTAGATAGGAATTCCACACAAAAGATTGCATATGAGAAATGTATCTAATGCTCTTTAAATATTGCAAAGGAAAGTCAAAAATAAAGAACAGTTACAGTATTTCATCGGCCCATTTTTACAGTTAAACAACTAAATCCATCCTTAAACAAAAGCAGCCCGATTTACATGAACACTGAGCTCCTGTTGTGGCAAATTATTTGAATGGTAACTGGGATAACAGGCATCTCTGACAATCTGTTTTCCTTTATGACTAACTTTCAGTACCTATATCAGAAAAATCTATAAATACCCCCCTCCCCAAAAAACACCAACACACTCAGCTTCCAAGACTTCCTGTGCCACCCCTGTGCACTCTGAAAAGTACTTTCCTGTTATTATCAGCATAGGGACATGGGTCAGCCTCTCAAACCAATCCCATTTATTACAATTGCTACGTATAGGGGAGATTCATAGCTTTTATATCAACCCGCTAAAGTCTTAATATAAGACTTACAAACATAGGTAAAAAACAACAGAGGGAATCAATTATTTTGAGGAGGGTATTTAAACGCTGAATAAAGCCTTAACTGTGGTAAAGCTAAGATGAAACACAACCTGAACCAGATCCTAAAGCTTGCTTACTATTGCAAAGGTGTGAAGAAAAGCTCATAGTCATAACTTCATAGAAAAAAAAGCCAGCAGAACCCCAACTTTTCTGAAATGAAAATAGAAAAAAAACCCATACATATAGCCCATACCACAGATCCTCTTATTTCCAGTAAGCTTCTTTTAAAACTATTAAATGTTCATAATGTCTCCTTCATAGCTGAGACTGAAGCTAAGGAATCCAGTAAAAAAGCCATTGCTTTCCAAAAAAATTAAAAAAAAAAAGAGCAAAAAAACAAAACAACAACCCACAAAACACCAACCCAAAACCCACATGAATTCAAATTCTGAACAAATACTCCCATGAAATTTTAACAGTATATGAAAAGGAAGATACAAGACTCATTTCCACATGCTGATGTGCAGATACAGGTATAGCTTCAACAGGTTCAAAATTATAATTATGCAAAAGTCCATATTACAGAAAATTACCACCATACAAGTTGAGATTTTGACACATGAAGGAAAACTTGGAGATAACACGTAAACACTAATCTAACTTTCTTCAAATTTGATTTTCCACATCAAAAAAAAACAGAAGAAAACAAGCATGCATATTGTAAAGTACTATGAATAATTATAAAATTTTAATCACATCAGTGTATTCTCTCTGTGAAAGCCTATCTACATCCTGATTCAAGTAAAAAGCTGAAACCTGGTTAATGTCAGCGTAGTTAAAGGGCACTGAACAAATGAAAGGCAGGATTAAAAGTTCACTTGTGAGCTGATCAGAAGGGACTTTGTCCATCAAGGACAACAACAATGCAATCTAAACCAAAAAGCAATACCAAGATGTTTGATCTTTAGAGTTGCACTCACTGTGCCAGAAAACTTTAATATTATGGATTCAAAATAACAGCCCTCTACACATTGTGGATATCTAATGGTATGTTTTTACAACTGTTTGCAATGTACACGTCAGATGGCCATTCTTGTGAGTCACACCATAACCACAAAACTATGCCTAAATGTTAACTTTTCCTTCTCCCCCACCCCCTTTAAGTCCGATGTAAAAAATTATTTGCCTCTCTTCCTATATACGAATACTCAAATCATCTTGCCAATATTAACTTTGTGCAAACCTCAGACAAGAATTAAACTCACACTTATTAAAAAAAGCAAACAAACAAAACCAAACATGCACAGAAATTTATCATGCATTTACTTTTTCTAATCAAAATTTATTTAAAATAGGAAAGGTTTTTTTCCTTTTGGTTTTAACAGATTTTTTTTTTTTAATACTTTACATTTAGACTGTCTGGTGTTGCTTTCTGTTGGCTCAAGGATAAACTGGGTATTTATTAAGGTCTTATTGGGTAATAAATACTCCCCAAATTTGGTAATACTTCAAGCTTTTACTAAAAAATACATATTTTCAAGTTTCCACTTACAATCCTCTTTGCTGTGGTTTAATTTGGAGTGTCTGTGGTATACCTGCATATTCCTCATTCCCTGAAGACTTCCAATTATTGTCAAGTAACCTCCACAAGCAGAATCAATGTCTTCAAATAGGCAAAGAAAATACCACATGAATAATACCCATATAAGAAAATTAAGCTGATTTATAACAGAACATATTTAAAAAGGGGGGGAGAAAAGTGAGGTTCTGAAACCTCGCACAAACTGAAGTGACAAACATCTGAATCATTTTTATTACATCTATCTCTCTTCTGTTAAGGAAAAAATATGGATATCTGTATACAACAGGGCCATTGCTTCCAATGAGTTCATCTGTTCTCCTGGCTGATTTCTGCCACCTAAACCGAACAAGGCTAAGGCCATCTCTCCCATTCTTGTCCAGAATCTATTACACACACAATATACAGAAAGCATCTTAAAACCAGGTTGCCTAGACAGAAGACAGGTCAACTGTTTAACATTTACAAAGGCCTGATAGTTTTAAGTCTACAATTTAAGCATATAAAGATATATTAGCTACAGCAACTCTTAAAAAAAGACATTTGACCTTTCCTTATAATTCCTAAAGTGCAAAACCTTTCTTCTTGATTGATTATTCATTAGAACAGAAGTAGAAGCCAGACTCATTTTATGGCATGTGCTTTCAAGCTAATCTTTACAACCATGAAGAGCCTGGGAGTTTGTAGTTTTCATTTCAGAGAGTTGCAAATAGAAATCTATATCTAGGCATTCATATCATGTTCATCACAGTACTATCTGGACAGCTTACATAATTATATTTTTCCAGATGATACTGTAAATATTGGCACTCTCTAGTATTACTTTTTCTTGGACCAGCTATTATAATCTAGTTACGGGAATACTCTAGTGAAGAGACTTATCTCACATTTATTACAAGAATACATATTATTGTCACAGGCATATAACAACAGATTCAGGTGATGAGCTGAACAAACACTTAAAGAGCAAAGTCAGTCCTCATACCATTTTCATAATAGTAATGAGAATAACATTTAGAGTTTTATAAACAGGGTCGTCTCAGGAACACACAGTACAAGGCATGAAATTCAGAGGACTTACTATGGTGTTACAATAATACTTCAAGAAAGTACTCTGGTAATAAGCTAAAGACAGATTCCTGGGCACCCATGCACTAGTGCATTTTCTTGTGTCTTTTGGTCAAATTTAGTAGTTTATCTTCAGCAGTCTCGGTCAAATAATGTTTTCAATATTCAGATGCCTTTTTTGCCAGTGCCCAGATCCAAGTAGAACTTTATAATATACAGACCATGGCTCAGTTAATGTGGCATTTGCTGAATTGTTCTGCTTCTTAAAAGCCTGATCAAATGAGGAATTGTACTGTATATGGATGACCAAGGAAGAACAAAAAGTGACATTCCTTTCTTTCATTCTGGTTACTGAAATTTTGCCAGAGCCTACAGCACTCGAACTTAAATATTTAAAACATGATAGTTACTCACTGCCCTAACTAAGCCTACTCATACTGAAGTTATATTCACAGCAGGAATGCAAGGTGAAAGCTATGTTTACTATATAGGAGGCTACCTTTCCAATTACTATTCAAGCGTTCCACTAAGATTCCTGCTCAAATGGTATGTGTATATGCATGTGGGTCTGTTTTCAATTGAGTTGGATTGAGAACAATTCTACCTGATAAATTAAAAGAAATAAAAATAAAAGTTAATGACCTGGCAGCAGCAATGCTTAAGCAAACAAGTTATGCAAATACAAACCAGTCATCATTTGCTTCAAAAAGTTACCATTAAGTTTAAACAAAAAGACATTTGGATTAAAGCTTGTGATTACTATACCAATGTCCATTAAGTTAGTTTCAAACTAATCCTGAACCCCAGGGTACGCAAATACAAAAAAAAACCAAACCTAGCACTTGATCACTAAAACTGTTTGACAGCAAATACGTTACTTACTATGTCCCAGGATAACACGCATGGTTTTGTTCAGTTGCATCCCAGTCGTGGATCAAGTCATCTTAATCTTTTTTCTCCTGTATGCAGCTTACAGGAACATTGCTTAGAGTACCTGTTTTAGGACTCCTTTTTGAACTATAAATGTAAGGCATTTACCCCTAGGAAAACAACAGCTAGCATATCCTGTAGAGGAGGTACTGGAACCTGCTTATTCATCCTCAGAAACTGCCCTTGAAAAGATAGTACCACTCAATGTTTATCGGGTCTTGGCATTTCTCCCATCAGACCAACTCTAGCTACAGCCTACGGTAACAAGTTCAAAAATACCAGCCCAAGGTTTCTCATCTGACCCTGACCGATGCCAGTTTCGAGCATCAGAGGTTTCAAGCCAAGATGCACTCAAGAAGAGGGAAGTATACACAACTGCAACTCAAGATTGCAACAGCAGCTGAGAAAAAGGAGAATGAAGATTTATTTTTTTTTCCTAAGGGGAAAAGATCAGCTGCTTTGAAGAGCAAACTTTGAGACTGGAAAAGAAGGTAGAGATAGATGGAAATCAGCAGGAGAAAGAGTAGAATGACCAGATGAGGGAAGTTAAAGCAATAGAGAGAATTCTAAATGTTAGTTGTCATCATTAGATGTTTAGTTTTCTTTCCAGCTTTGTTTTGGAGTCACAAAACTACAGATGTGTTTATCCTTAATGTTGCCGCCCTGAAGCCAAACTGCTCACCAATACAGCATAAAAATGAACATATTCTTTTTCTCCAATTGTGGCACTCTTCTGTACTGGGATACCGAGTTTTTCCATCAGATCAAATAACCCAGTATATATTGGTTATTCCCAAAGTTCTACAGCATAATAAGCATCATAGACTATGCATGAAAGTCACATCTGCCAGCAGGAGAGCACACTAATCTGACATGCTAGTAAGGAGAATGCCTACATACATGGGAGAGAGCGTCTAGTCACTAGTGAAACTATTACACTTCAGTGACAAGATCAACCTCAGAACAACTCTAACCTGTGTAACTTTCCTGTTAGTCCACTGGTTACCTTTTCTTCAGCTCATTTTTTTTTCCCCACTTTCATTTTCTGTCACAATTTTCTTCAGTTTTTCTATCAGTTCTCTTGAGACAAATGATTTACTGAAACCTGGACAGAAAAAATGTAATTTTTTTTTAAAAAATCAGTTATTGTATCAAATGAAAGCATGACATTCATCTTGTACAATACTTTCATCTACTACCCAGA
This sequence comes from Chloroceryle amazona, assembly GCA_027560015.1. NCBI lineage: Eukaryota > Metazoa > Chordata > Aves > Coraciiformes > Cerylidae > Chloroceryle > Chloroceryle amazona. The sequence continues at coordinate 46,714 of JANHFX010007235.1, read as the reverse complement.
GGGGAAATAATCCTGTATTTCTTTTTCATTTAAAATCCCATTGAACAGTATACTAGTTCTTAGGCAATAATAATGCTCTGTACTATTAAGGCAAAATTATTGGTGTGGCAAAAGCACAAAATACACACTTCAAATTATGTCATGCGTTAACCACAACCAGTCAGCACTGCAGATAACCCTGAACAAGCAATAAACCTGAACAAGCAATCAGTATCACAGAAATACTGAAGAAGTTAAAAGTCTACCTTGGAGAACAGTACTGTTTCCAGGAATGCTACACTTCCATTTGGAGCCTGGATCCCCAACAGATGTTTGAAGATGGTTTAAAATGGATAGAAGCAATGTAGAAATTACACACAAATCTCTTCCTTTTCAGATACGCTGTAGGAAGAAACCTGTATATTTGGGGCATTTTTTTTCTAATCCATTAAACAGCAATCTGTAATCCTAACTGTCTAGATGGCAGAGAGCAGGGAGTACATCTAGACGTCCCAAAAAAGCTGCAGATAAATTTTAGGATTTGAAGAGTTAATTGGCCAGCACTGACTAGGCCACTTTTCTGCCTGCAGAGATCACATTAGACACACAAGCTCAAAAAAATACCCTGTATGGTTTGGATTAGCACTGCTCAGGTTGGCTGCTGTCCCCTGGCTTCCTTCCCATGAGATATCCAACTCCCTTTTTATAATGTCTTATCCCTGGTCCTGAATAAAACAAAACACACCAAGTCCTTTACCTTTCTCTCCTTTTTATTGTATCTACATGATAATTAATAAAAAATTGCAGGCAATATAAACCACTGGACTTCGGTAACAGGTAGTGAAAGAATAGGGACACACAAATCACTAAGTAAGCATCTTTACTCCTGAGCCTTTTTAAAGTCTGAACTAAAACTTCTTATTTTTTTTTTAATACAAAATTAAAATCAATGCTGTTCTTTGGGGTCTTGGGGTTTTTGTGTTTTTTTTTTTTTGTTTTTTTTTTTTTTTTTTTTTTTTTGTTTTTTTTTTTCCTTTTTTGTTTAATGTCAAATTAAATAGAAAAAAAAAAAAAAAAAAAAAAAAACAAAAAACACACCAAAAAAAAAAAAAAAGCAACCACACAAGAAACCCCCATACAATAAAAAGTTACAAAACCATATAGTGAAAATGATGAAACTGATCTTTAGAAAGAGCTCAGCATCTGCTACTCTTATTCTCTCAAGAGATCAAGCCAAAAAGATTTGAGAAGTTTTTATTGCCAGATCTAAATTTCATTCCACAGGCACTGGATCAGGTCTTTAATCCTTTACTTAACCACAAAGAACTGTGCTGAGGAGTTTAACTCTTCCAAAACAACTGATAATATCCTAAATGTTGAAAGCAGAGTACTTTTCAGTATAAGCCAAATCCTGCATGTTTTGCTTTTAAGTAAATGCCAGAACAGATGCAAAACCAGTAGGATTCACACTGGTGTTTTCTAGGAAAGGAGAAAATCTCAAAAAAACCCCACATCCCGTGCTTTAGAAGTGGCAGACAATTAAAGAAACAGTTTAATACTTGTACTGAATTATACCACATGTATAACATTATGTGTATATGTTTCATTTATTGATTTAGGATTTAAGATTCTTGCATTTTATCATCCACATATTTTAATATGTAATATCAACTGCCTTATCACAATTTTATCAGTTACATTTAATTGATTCTCTCCAATCCCATTTTCTGAACTGTCCATCTTCACAGAATTACAATGAACAGAAAACATTCAAAGCAAGCTAAAATTTTCCCCAGCAGATGAACAGTGGCATTTTAAAGGTTGTTTTTATGAGCATCAGGCAAGAAAAATCCAAGAAGTGTTTGAAAAACCAGATGTAGAAGCAGCATTCAGACTACTCTCAAACAGTTTAGCAAGGGATCTATACGCAGTGCAAAGACCAGTCAAGATACTCTGAAGTTTGGAAAAGGTATCTTATGAGGTCCGGAGAACGCAAAATGATAGTGCTAGCACTTAAGATTTCATCATGAAAGTCCACATACAAGCGTCTTTGTGATCCAATTCAGTGGGGTTTCATCCAACTTTGTTTTCTTAGATTTAAATGTTCTCTGACAAGACTGACTGTGCACCTCTGTGACTGGGCATAAAGTCCTCAAACAATGACATTATTTCTTACTGTATTTATATAATAGAGCTCACTAATTAGAGGTCTTGGGACACCAGATGATTGAATTACTCATATGGGCTAAAGCAGATATAGCTGTTACGATTTGAATAGCTACAGTGATTTGAAAGAAAGTGTCTTACAAATGCTATTTGGGTTATTCTATCAGACACTGGAGAATTTTTTGTTGAATGAGCCATAAAAACTACAGAATGCCAAAAACACAGACCAAGGTTTATCTATCCAACAAAGAAACTTAAAAAAAAAAAACCAAACCCAAACTAACTCTCTTTTCATATGGTGGAAGCATATGGAGCCTTGAAGCTTCTCAGTATCACACTTACAAAATGATGCTTCTTAACAATTGATAAAACCAATATACTTTGACAGCAAATAGGCCCTTGCCAATACAGAATCCACTACTGGTTTAAACTTGAGAGTCATTTACTGGGAGAGTTGACTAGATACACAGAAGCAAGTTTCTCACATTTTTCGTGACATCTTGAAAGTATGTCAGATTACTAAAACACCCAGATGACTACTCTCCAATCAGAAGAGAAGCATTTCATAAACATGCTTCCAACTTTTGAGATTGAAAGGCTCAACATTAATAATGGCAATAACCTCAGGGACTATGAAGGTTGGACCCAATATGAATATTCCTTTTTCCCCATTAATGGTAACAGCTTGACCACACCTAGCAGACTAAAAATCTGACATCCATAGAGGCACCTCTTAGAGCAAGTCGATGATTCATGTCCACATGATTTATTGCACAAGAAGTAACTTCACACTGTATTACACCAGATGCATTATCCAGCTTCAGCACACAGCAAAAATCTGTACAGGATCCCCTACATAAAAACATCCATGTCTTCATTTCCCAATAATACAACTATTCAGCCTTCAAGGCACTCGTGAACTTTTAACAAAATGCAGCATAAGATGGAAGCATTCTGTACTTTTATCTAGGCTCCAGAGAAGCTGTCGACTCAAATCAACTTGCTCTAACATTCGTCAGTCATTACATTAAACAGAACAGAGAGGTACTTGAATATAAAATTTTCTTATTACAAGTCCTAAAAAAACCAGCAGTGGTCTTTGTACTTGGCTGCCCCACAAGTGCCGTGTGGCTGCTAAATATCTGCACCACTTGATCAGAGGTAAGGCAATGCTGAGTCAACACTTTTGGGATTACCAGATTTATACCCATTAACTGTGTATCTCTGCCTCCTCATTCAATTTAGACTTAACCTCTTCTATGATTTTCCACAACTCTTAAGACATTAACCAACCTCAAAAACTTTCTGTACCCTAAAACCTCTTTAAAGAAATAATATTAACATATTGTCATCTGTTTTACCAGATCTTCCAGCATTTCTAATATGCTTGCAACCATGTGATCCAAATCTAAAGCCTGGGCAGAAGGAAGACCACATACCATACAACATTTTACACTGCTTTTCACACAAGGATTACCTTTTTTGTTTGTTTGCTTTGAGAGAACCAATGATAAGAACAAAAGTCCTGGTTCTCACCTATTTTGTTTTGGGTTTTTTTTGCCTTCTAGATAGCTGCTGTTCTTAAACAACTATGATTTTTATTATTTTTTTTCACCTGGATAAAGAAGACAAAAATATTTCTCCCCACTGAAAAAACACTTCCCTTTTTCAATTTAAGCATGTTATAAAAGGACACAGAAGCACTAAAATTTTACATTCATGCTCACTTAAATGAAATTGACTGAAAAAAATATACTTAAGGTAACTTTTAAAGTCATTATTGCCAAAGCTATCAGTAAAATAAAATTAATCTAGATTGAAAAAATCCTTACTATTCAAACTCTAGCAACTTCTTTATAAAGAAGTAAAAACATCATGAGTTGTGCCAGATAATAAAGTACAAGACTGTAGAGATTGAAAGACCACTGAAATAATCTTGAAGGACATTAAGCATTCTGCCAACACCACATTTTTGCTGCAGAAATCCTAGGTTTATGCTCTTCGAGGTGGATTTCAAGTGCTAGTGAGCAAACAGCACTAACTCAATTGGATAGCGAGCTGTTTGCTGCGTCAAATCTTTTTGCCAAATATATATAATTTTTCTTTTTGCTATATGGATAATCAACCCCAGATGGCAATTTACATAGGCAATAGCATAAAGGAATCCATGCACTGCTGGTGCTCTCAGCCTCAATCAGAGCAAGCATGGGCGTTTGAGAATGTCACTGTTTATTTTTAATTGCTGTGTCCCTCCTTTGTGCAGGTTCAGGCGGTCAAAGACGTCCAAGTCCATTAGCAGAACTGGAAGGTGATGCCACTTCATTTGGTGAGAGGGTTCTTCAAATTTAAAAAGCAGCTGGTTTGTAATGTCCCTAAATGCCCAGTGGGTACCAGCTGTCAATCTCAGTTACCATGGGGTCAGGGCAAAAAAGGGTCAGAGAGAGTCATAAACCACAATGTGTTGTGAAATGTGCTTCCTCCATTACCTTGCAGGCCTGAGAAAGGTTTGACCTTTTATAGGTACCTTAACCCAACTCCACATGATACTAGCAGGGGTAACTACAACATGCAATTCAAACTTACAAAAGTTGCTTCCTTACACTGTGCCTTCGTTTCCATATCTGTACAATACAAACATGAATATTCACAAGCTGCTAGTGGCAAAAAAAAAAAATGCAAAACTCTGCCCACAACCACTGTTACCACTTACTGGTATGGACACATCATCTGTTTCATGCAAGGCAGTGATTAATTCATCAACAGCAACTGAAAATAACTAAAACTTTTAGGGAAGTTTTTAACATCTGAAAAACCAAGTAATGTGGCTTCTCTTTGTCAACAACCCATTTATCTGCTGACTTGACTCTCCCTTCACTGCTCCCCCAGTCACTTGGTAAGAAAGCATCTTTTCAAGTCCCACTTAAAGACATTCCTACTGTCCTTTTAAACATCCGTTTGCAAGATGTAAGTTATTCACTATGTTTTTTTCATTTTCCCCTTCATATGGATTCTGAAAAAGCAGACTAATTCCTAAACATAATTTCCCCAAACATTCCTGGGCTATACATGAAGAGCTGAACAGTCATTTCCAGATATAATCTAGTCATGCATTCTTTCTTTGCAAGAAATAATTACCCAGCTCTGTCTCACCCCCACCTCCCAGGGTACAAAGCAACATAAAGTTTGGCCAGTGCTGTGCCCAAAAGAAAGTAGCTAACTAGCTATGCCAGGCCACTGCTGGACAGGAGCCATCGCTCAGAACTCATCAGCCTGGTAATTATTTACCCCTCCTTGCATCCATTGTGCAGGCATGCCCAAGGCAGCAAGCAGGACACAACAGAAAAAGGAAAACACTGTCAAGGGAAAAGCAGGAGTGGTTGAAACCAGAGCTACAATCCCAGCAAAGCATGTTTCCCACAGAAATTACAAGCACGGCTCCCAGAATAGGCTGCGTATTGCAAATGAGAATATAGGCAGTGAGGAACTCACCAGCAAAGCAGACATGACGGGGCACATATGATGCAAATCACTTTTATACAACAGATAACATGATATAAACTATATGGCAACAGGTATCGCAACAGAGGCTGACCAAAAATTACCATTATAAGCAAAATATTTCAGGTGAAATTAGAACATCTCACTTAGCCCTTCACTTGCCCACAACACACAAGCAAATATCAGAAAGTGGCACATTCACTCAATGAACAAACAAGGTCCTTGTAGTCCTCCACAACTTGAGGATAATACCACCAGTACCAAAAGGGTCCCATCCAGGCTTGTTCGGCCAAAAGCTGCCTACTCTCAGAATGTAACTGCCTGGGTCCACTTTAAGTGGCAGCTACAAAACACTACACAAGTCTTGACTCATTTTGTGCAGTTAATGAAAAGGGAAATATCAAAGCAGGCCAAACCAGCATCTGTGAAATGGGCATCACCTGTCCCAAGTATAAACTCACCTTTTAAAGGATTAATAAATTTTAAGAAACTGAAATACTAACAACAGATAAGCAGTTCAAAGGCCATTAAAAGGTCTATTGACTTTCTACAGACTCTCTAAAAAGCCCAACAGCAGCACCCATCTACTGCATCCCAGCAGTTCTCCCAGAACATGCTGACTTCAGTTAAAGCCCCATCAAACAAAGAGAATGTGCATCGAGCATTTCAGTGCCCTCCTCTTGTCATTTCCTTTGCTTCCAGACATCTCAGGAAGCCTACTTGCTCAGTTTCTTTTGCAAGCCTTCTCACTGCAGCACATCTCAAATGTTCAGTCCTGGGGCACATCGTATTTTGGAAACTTACCCCATCTTGCTGTTCTGAATTTTAAATACTAACATGCTAATCTGGGTCAGTGTTTTCTCCTCTTCATTCAACTAAAATTGAGCAAGTAACTTTGCTGGTTACCTTACTTATAATAGGAAGAAACATAGAGATTTTTAAGTTGGCTTATAGTAGAACCCAAAAAGAAAAACAAACAAGACTGGAAGAGAACACTCTCTTCTTTGATTCTTTGTTGAGTGTGCCTTTCTATCAGAAAAACTGCAGGGAGTGAAAATGAGAGACTCACCTTCAGGGCAGGAATCTCCACATTGTCACCAAGGCTAACAGAGCCAGAAAGAATAGTCCCTGTCATCACTGTGCCTTGACCCTTGATAGAGAAACAGTGGTCGACTGCCATAAGGAAGTGTCCCGAGGGGTCTCTTGATGGCAGGTAAACCTGAGACTTCAGGACCTGAGAAAAAAGATAAAAGCAGCACCATGCCTGGGTGAAAAGTCATGACAGCCATACAGCAAAAGGAAGGCAAGCAGATGATTGATTGAACAAGCTTCCAGTTTTACTGATTCTAGGCATCTGCCACTGAGTTTAGAACACACCAATTTCAAATTAACTGTGTGTGCTAAAGAGGAGATGCACTCTTAGCAGGGCACCAGTTTGATTTTCTGCCTTAGAAAGATTTGGTGCTGCACATTTAGCTTGGTTAGCAGAAAACTGCACTGGCTTTACAGCTGCTGCCAAACTCAATATAAACACTGCAGTAAGGCAAGAGGAAAAAAAAAAAACACCAAAAACCTGTATGTCCTCCCTCTCTCTCCACACCCCCAAGTACAATTTTACAGTGTTTTGCTACCTCAGCTTTTTTGGATTTTGTGAAAATTAACTCATTATACAGATATTAGTGCCTCATAGCCCATCCCTGTCCGCCTCCCTCCCACAAAAACTATTATACCAGGTTAAGTTTTCAAAGTCAATTTTCCCTTAAGATTTCTGTTAACGCTTCTTGGAGGATCAAACCACTAAGCAATGTATCTACGCAAGTATTATTTTCTAGTGATATTCTCCAAGTGTAGGAGGCTTGTTTCACTGACAAGTACTAGGTTAACTATGTTTCTACATCACCATAGACATAAGACCTTAATTATAGAAATGCAGTCATGTACCCAACAGTACTTCAGAGGAATTGGGTTACCCCTGTCTCAAATCACTTTTGATCTCTGCCTCTGTTATAACATCAACATATAAACTTGGCACTGCCTTTAATGTCTGCTTTTAAGGTCAGAAACTGCAGGTTAAGCCCAAGTTGCAATGGCAGAACAATGGAGAGTCTCTTATCAAGGACAGAAAGGATAATACCTTGAAGCTCAATGGAAGGGCTCACATAGCATTTGCCAGCTCTTCTAATACTAGGTCTCAGAGTTGACAGAAACCACTTCAAAGGTTTTAACCCCAAGGAACATCCCAGTAAATCTACCAGGAACCTGATGAAGGCAGAACTAAGGACCTGCCTATTGCTACCTCTTTAGACACTGCTGTGGGCAGCTTGGTTCTTACCAAGTCTATTCTAAGGCAATACTGCAACAACCCCAAGCCAATCTCAGGGCACACGTGCCTGGGAGGCAGTATGGCAGTCAGTGCTCAGCAGTGATGTGGAGCATCCTGCCTTTATATAAGCCAGCCTGCCCCAGGCCACACATCCCTAGATTTTTATGACTGATGCTGCTTCAACTATTTGCAAGTATTTTTAACCTGGCAGCATCCAAATGAGACCTTGACAAGTCTGCTAATAATGATGCCTCTCTTTTAGGACTACTTTCTGCTGTCTACAAATACAGCGGCAGCTCTCCAGAGCAAAGATGCTACTTTCCCCTAAAGCTTATTCACAGAAAAGTTAAAAAGTCTACTACAAACTGCTCTCAAGCAGATATTTAAGTGTCTTGCCCTTCACAGTATAAGCTTCATACCATATAAATCTTATCATATAATTCAGGTCTTTCAAAACATGGGAACTTATTCTCCAACCACCCCCCCCCAAAAAAAACCACAAAAAAATCCAAAACACCCTC
>JANHFX010007235.1:22118-38127 GCA_027560015.1 Chloroceryle amazona | reverse complement strand
TCTCTAGCTTTTAACATTGCTAGACTTTACCCATTTTGATTTATTTTTTTCCTGTTTTATGTTTGCAGAGTTTGATGCAAACCAACCCCACCAACCAAAATAAAACCAACACACACTGGTGGAATTAAGAATACCTGTGAAGCATCCATTCAGATGGGTTTGATATAATGTTAGTTGCATAACCATCTAGGGTTTTTTCCCAGGCCCTCCTCATTCAGGGCACAGGGTAAATACAGGCCGTGCTTTTTATCTTTTGCAGATGTGCAAAGCATGCAGTAAGCAAGGCAGAGTATCACAGAGAAAAATCATTTTTATCACAAAGGCAGGTGGTGCTCCTCTAGAGAGCAGATTCTACACTTGCTTATGCCAGAAATACCACGTATTATGCTCTTAAAAATAAAACTTTCCCAGGTAATCACTGACTATACACCTCAGACTGTTCAAACAGAAAGCCCAAAGCATAACAGAAGTGCTAAGCACTCACAATTGCCATCAAAATTGGCAGGTGCTATAATGTGAACACTAGCATGTCTCAAAAGAGTTCCTAGTTTCCTTAAATTTTGCAACCACAATTAGTAGACTTAGTAGACTTAACTCATTTGTGCCTTAGCTTCCCAATCGAAATATGGATTAAAGTCACCTCTACACTTCTTATAGGTCTTTTGGAAGTAAATTAACTGTTTGCCAAGTGCTCAAGACCACAGTGATGTGTGCCAAAGAAAAATCCAGGAGGAAATTAATCATTTTGAACGCAGAGCAGTATTTGAATGGAGTCATGAGCCCACATAGAATAATGAGAATTAAAGCAAAATACAGACACCTGCTCACTAATTGAGCCCTGTCCATCGTGTGCAAGAAGTGAGGTAAGGGTTACTCAGAAGAACCATGAACTTAAAAACCTGAATCATAGCACACACAGAGGAAGGAGACCGTTCCCAATGTGTAACTTTTGAGTGCTTGACTTCACAACTTTACTGTTTTCTTAACTGTGGTACAATTACAAAAAAACAGCTACCAAGGATTTGCCAGAATTTTAAAGCTTTTTTTATTCATTATGCTCCGCAATTCTTTACAACTTTAAACACAATTTCACCACATGTGCAATAGCTGTTTCTTAAAACGCAGCTATTCGAAGGTGTTGAAGCTTAGTAGTTGAAAAAGGAGATCCACTTTTGAGGCATACAACCTCAACCTCCAATCACTGCAAGGAATCCCTAAAGAATCAGGTTCCTGAAAACTGACTTTAATGCAAGAGCTCCTCATCTCTAGAGAGTAATACAGCATACTCAAAAAGACTTAAGGGAAAGTTTGAGCACATTTTATGTTATCATCATATTCTTCTGCAAGTACCTCAATTAATTCAGAAACACCTAGAGGGTTCTCAGACTCTGGGGCTTCTGGTCCACCAGGCTTTGCCGCAACAGCAACAACAGGACACCCACAGAACCTGAAAGACAGAAAGACTCCCATCATTAGACCAGATATCTTCTACATGTGTCAGTGTAAAGTAGTTCCAGGCTCACCTGACAAAGGTGGCAAGAAAATTCCCTCCAATTCCAGTTTAACCACTCTTCCCCTACAGTGAACATTTGAACAATTTTTTCTTGAATTCATGGTATCTGCACTACCGGTCCTCCCTATGAAATCTTCAGTCCTGTTCAGTATAAGCTACTGATACAAATCTGTGGCTGTCAAAACCAAGACTTCAGCTTATTTCAGAAGCAAAGGTCTGTTACCCAGTCTTACTGCAGTGGCTTCGCATTCAAGTCACTTCACCTGGAGACTAGCACCATTTTCAACTTCCATTAGAACAATTATAATCCTAGCGGCAGAGTCATAACGTTCCAAATGGGAGCCAAATGCAAGATGGAACATGATGTATACCCAAGTCTGCAGGCAGACTGCAAAACATGCAGACAACAGAAAGATCTGCATCCACTGAAATCGAAGTTCATGAATACTTTCACAGGTACCAAACATGCAAAGATTCAGAGAAGAGCAATACTTCCACAATTGACCTTGGTTTAACTTTTTGAATCATCTCAATGCTTGTTTTGTCTACATTTTGGGAAGGGAATTTAGAACAAGTCAAATTATTACTTCAGTTTTGTAAAAGTCAGGATTAACCATGATAAAAAAAATGCATATTAAAGCAATATAATAATAATAGTCAATAGCAAAAAAAGTGATTGCTTCTCCTTGAACTTTATAGAATCAAATATCTATAGAGGGAGCTCATTTAATTACCAAACGGTAATCAAGCATATAAGATATTTTCTTTGTTTATGAGTCTGAGGCATCCAGGGACGAAGGGCAATAAAAACATGCACTGAAAATTCTTCTGATTAATAATAAAACTTTTCAAAATTTATTTTCATACAGATGCATCAGGGCACTGTATTTCAATAAATAGACATTTATGCTGAACCAGGGGATTTATCCATTTTCCCCACATACCAGAACTAATTTGAGTAATCATATATGGACTTTGGAGGCACTTCCAAATATGACTCAGCCCTACTCAAACTCTTACTCCATCACACCAATTTAGTGTCGGCAGAGTTTAGACCTTGCTGGTCAAAGATAAAAGTTAGCATCTGCAAAAAAGTATGAAAAAATATAAGTGACATTCATAGGGACAGCTTGACTTTTAGTTTTTGTATCAGTCCATGGAAAAGCAAGTTTTGATTAGGTTAAATTTACAAGTGTCAACCTACTCAAATATACAACAGTTATATTCCTCTGTTTATTTTTTTCCACTTTCCATGAAATCTCCAAACACCACCACAATAATTTCCCCAGCATCAATGGTAACAGCTACTCCATAGCTCCAACAGACTTCAGATTTGCTTACTGCTATGCAATTGTGCATCCCTGTGTACATAGAGAGATCATCGACAAGTAACCTGTTCCCAGAAAAAGACTCACTGCAAGCGTTTGGGGTCAGAGGCAGCTGTCAAGTGGTCTCAGCATACACCCTTCTATGAGTAGTTTAGAAACGCAAAACCAATCTGAATTTCCAAATGCATGTTTTTAAAGTCGAGTGGAAAAGAGGCTGTCAAGAAACAACACATGCCCGAGATACAGCAGGACAAGCACTTCACAATCCAGTGCAGGTTAGCAGTGCTCTCAAAGTGCAGACTGCACATGCAAAAACTGAAATTTTGTAACAAGAACAATATGCAGACGCACCCAATAAAGCAGCATTTCTAGGATCCAGAGTTCAAATGAGTAACTAAAACATTAGGACAGGACCACTTCTCTCCAGGTGGAATCACAGCAGTTGTGATCAGCTGATACATATCCCTGCTCTAAAAGGGGACTAGAGCGAAGGACCTCAACAGTTATCATGTCAACTATTTCAAAGACTCCCTCTTCAGCTTTGACTAATTTTCAAAACATGCTGTAAAGACTGATGTGTATACTCCAGGATATAAAGAGACTATTTACTTCAACCAGTGTACATAAAAAGATATTTCTGAATACCAGTTTTTCTACAAAAATTTGCTTTCTTTTTATAAATGCGCAACTGGAAAGGTCTTTTTCCCCCAATCATTCACAGTATGAGCTCAGATTAAACCAAGAATGAAGTACTGCTGGCAACAGCAATTACTGCCATTCAAGAAGAATAAACAACTTTTAAGAGGGACAAAATAAAAATGAGCAGTATATTAAGATAAACTCTATAAAAGTCATTAACTTCTTGACATAGATAAGAAATAGATAAAAATAATCATTTAATACTGCTTAATTCACATTCTATTTATCAACCTTTCAAACAAAGAAAATAAGAAATAAGAAACATTAGGAAAACTTCAGAGATAGCTGTCTAACAATTATGTCAATGCTATCCCCACTGGCATTACCTGTAAATTTCATCAAACAACAACTATAAAACATTGTTGATTCAAAATGCTTTGATATATTGCAAGTGTCTCCTTTCTCTATCTCCCCTAAAATGAGCAGCAGCACCCTACAGACAAAACCAAGCCACTCTGAATTTAGTTGCCCTTAAGTCAACAGCTGCCAGAAAGAATTGAAAGTTGTAGGTTTCTAAGTTCACAAGAAAGAATTTTACAGTCTTGGTGACCCCCGTACCATTCCCAGCACAAACGAATGGACCCAAGAACACCACATGAGCTGCAAAGACACCAAGATCTTCATAGTCACTATTGTGGCAGTTACACAGTTGAAAAGGGACATTGTTCCACCACCACAAACAAGCTAAGCAGGAACTGCCATATCCAACCAAGATTTTCGGTTTGGTACTGGTGAAACATTCTCCACTCTAAACTGAATCCTATTCCTGTTGACTTTTCAAATCAAAATGTGACTTACAGCTATAAACATGGGAGCCAATGTCCCCTTTATGGCTCTAGACAAAGCAAGCTATGCTTCAGTTTATGTAACCACTAAATAAATATTGTGCCTGTACAGTATCTTCCCACTTCTTAACAGCCACATTTCCACTCATGAATCTCAGTGCCCTTCATCCATTATGTAGCTCAACCAATTTACCTAAACAGGACTGACAAACATCATCCTAGCCAGAGCCACATTACATTATGTAAACTTTCATCCTTCTGCTCTCCCTAGTTATCCCTAACATCCTCTTTTCTCTGGGGTGAAAAATGCTTGCAGATCACAACAAAAGTTGCAATCCTGTAAGCTAAAAAAAATAAAATAAAATAATCCAACAAACAAGAAAAACCCCACCTAAACAAACACACAAACAGTTTTTCAGCTGGATATTCTGGCTTTGTTTTACCCAGTCTGAACTTCAAACAGCCCTTTAAACTGAAAAGTTTCATTATAGGAAAATATTTCTTTATATATGATACTTGCAGATGTAAATTCAGGACATTTGTGTTTCTGGTCATCTTTCTACTATCTTCTCATCCTCTTTGCTAGACAGCTCAGTATGTTCGGAGGCACATTGGAAAGGAAAGGTAGGTTAAACATTTTGTTACAAGTTAGCTGTTAATATTACTGTTAACTTACTTAGTATTTTCCAAGGTCTTCTGCATTTTCTTCGTCATCTTCTCAATGGCACTTTGTCTTTTCTCCTCTGGAAGGAGATCTATTTTGTTCAGAACTACCACCATCTTCTGGCAGGCAATCTGCCCGATTACCAAGCACTCTGCTGACTGTGTCTGCATCCCTTTTGTCACATCTATTACAAGCATCATCAAATCAATAATCTGGGCACCTGGAGGAGAATTCACAGTCAGTATTGCAGCAGCATAAGAAGATTAAGGATCATTTTCTATAGCAGTTTCCATAAAAACTGTCAGCATAGGTACAAACATCCAGAAATATGAATAAAACACAAGTCAAAAGAAGCATTAAATGCACAGCTGTTTGAAAATAAGATCTCAGGAACTTAAGCTTTTATATGCTACCATTGGACTAAAAGAAAACATTAAAAAAGGGAAGCATGTGATAGTTTAGATATTCCTCCATACTAATAGCTCAAGTTTAAGGATGTTATCACAGCATTTAAAAAAAAAAAAAAGAAAATTACCCTTACAGCAACATAAGCATTACATTTGCCTCAATTAAAAAAAAGATAAACTAAGAAGCTAATGAAGAATATGGTACAGCCAAAGATAGTTGCACTGCAGATAGTTGCATACTCAGAGCAACTGCAATAAGAGCCACCAGTTACAGTCCACGTAACATCCACAATCCTTAGTCCTCACCTGCTTCCCACCATTTCTTCTTTCAGAGTCCAAAATTTCATAAAAGTGAAACCAAGACGACCACCATCAGAGGCAGGTTTAGCCCATATCTAAACAAATTGCTACAATCTCTCAATGTGAGGAAGAGGTGATTTAAACTCTGCAGTACATTATCATTCACTCCCAATTCAGATCTGCATAACTTGAGCATGTGCTTCATGCACAGCCACAAACATCTGATCCTCAGATCTCTTCAAGAAAATATTCCTACACTTCAGGCTGAAGTTACCTATCATATGTATGGATTCACCCCCAAGTATTGCTGTCACAAACCCTAAATCCTTAGATTGAAACATTGTGAATTTCATGGATTTAAATTAGTTTTCAAGGAAACTTTTGATTAATGTTGGGCCATACTAATTACTTTCAGAATTTTCCTGTTTCATTCCAGATAAATGAAATACTCTGAATACCAAAAACATCAAGTGCAACAGACTTCAATGTTGAGAAAGTTTAAACAAAAAAAATAAAATCTAAAGCTGAACTACCAGAAAGTTGTATGCCAAAAAAAACACATTTTGAAAGATGACAGAAGCTAGAAATTGTGCTAATCGGCAGTACTCTGAATTTAAGTACTTTAATAGTAATCTTAAGCTTCTGATCAGAACAACATTAAATTGGTACAACCATTAGTTGTTCCTTCATCGTCTTCAACCTTCCTCCCTCCCCCACCCCTAGGTTTTTTTTTTTATTAAGCTTTTACAATGGCTATGACAACAGCTACCCTTGTTCGCAATTCCCATGAACTGGGGATATGAAATCATTCTGAGGTTGAAGTGCATGGGTGAATATGTGGGTGGGAGCTACAAGACTGGGGGCAGGGAGGGGAGAAAAATGGTTACAAATGACTGTTTTCAACCTACCAAAGCTTTCATCTTGTACTAATGAATGCTGAACCTTTCATAGCCCTAGTTGGATAATTATGAAATTTCCAAAGCTCCTGCAGGATTTTCCACAATCATTTCACATATCTTCCCATGGCAAACTGAAGATATAAAGTCTATCTTCAAAAGTGTTTTTCAATTTTTATTGTTTCAAGAATTCAGGCATTTAGAATTTGCTTAAATTATAACACAAGCATCATCTAGGCCATACAGAAGGCTCAGACTTTATATACCATACTGAAATACAGACCTAAAGGAAGCAAGAGGAATGAACAGCATGAAGAGAGTTCAAGCGGAACAAAACACTAAACAATCAGAACGCACACCTTTTGCAAGTACACCTTAAGTTTTAGCTATCTCCATTATGACTATTACAGCATGACAACCCTTACACTCCAGAATTAAGCCAAAGTAATTAGATCTAAATCTGGCCTTGAAAAGGGTGGCTGATAAGATTTATTATATATGGTGCCATCTCTTCCCTCAAAGAGGAGACAAAATCTGCACTGAAACTGTTGTACGCAGTTTCAGTTCAAGAGCCACTTTATCTTGAAACACTAAACCAAGTGCTTTGAATACATTTGTTATAAAACAAATATTTGTAATTGCTGTATTTATGAATCTAATAGCAACACTTCAAAAGAGATGGGGAAAAAAAAAATCATCAGCCCAGTTGCTAAAAGGTCAAGAATGTCAACCTCAGGACATTTCATAACAAAGAGAAGATGAACAAAGGAAAAATAACTGTATAGTCCATGGAAAAACTCCAGAAGCACCAGAAAAAAAAAATATATCACAATAGCTTAGACATAACTGTAGTACAAGTCAAGGAAAAGGCAGCGTACCCGAGTTCACAAATATGTGCCTTAGTACAACTATTGTGCCTCCTCCAAAGTCTTAGCACACTAACTGGCCACAGTTTGTAAGAGATGTTGCAAGACAGCACAGAACACATGCAGGGGGAGAGCTGGCAGCCAAGAAGGGTGGGAAGCTTTTGCCCTTCAACAGTGTCACGAGAACCAAGGGAGAGGATCAGGACAACATTGACAGAAACACTTTTAACTGCAGTATCCCCAAGGCATGAGGATGTTTTGTACATGCCTACTAATGCTTATCAAGACATGAATGCTCAAGTTTACAAAACCTTTAAGTAACAAGTCAAAAAAATAATGCTGAGATTTAGTTCCTCAACTTTCCTCTTTATGCTGTTTAATAAGCCATCTTTGACAACTCACCTTCTTCCCAATCCCCTAAATCTTCTCCTAGACAGATACACATTTTGCTTTATTCTAGAACCCATTACCTTAGTTGCGCTTCATCCATGTGCAATAGTTCATTAAATACTAAAATGACCAACTAGGGAAGTCAAAACAACAGGCACAAGGATTCACAAATGTACCGTTTCAAATGAGGGAAGTTGGCAGGTCACTTTTAACAAGGTGACAAAACTATAACAGAAACACAGAGCCCCAAACGTAGAACATTTCATTCACCACACTTTTTCCTGTGTAAGTCTGGCATTACTATTTACATGCAATATGTTTAACTTCATATTCACTATTTAAATAATCTCTATCACACTAGTAATCCATCAATTCACCACCATGTTGGATTTCAGTCAAGAAAAGGAAGAAAATTCCTGAAGAATTTTCTATAGCAGAGCAAGATTTAATAAGGAAAGGTGAAGTGAGGATGTTAAGAGTATTCTCATGTATGCAGTCTCACTTAGAAAGATGTTTTAACTGAGGTATAAAAATATTACAAACATACCAAGCAAGTACTCCAAAAACAATAACAAGAACAAAACAGGCTGACAATGTCACTCAATAAGCCTACATTATCTGACCACAGAACATTTACCATGGGCTTTCATTCAAAATGGAACAACAAAAAAGGAAACACTTCTGTTTTACTTCTTAACACACTAAGTGTTCCTCAAGCCCTCAAAGCAGGCAAACAACTTGAAATTACTCTGAACGAAGCAAAGATGAGCAAAAGACAGGTCTGCATAAAAGGAAGCACAACAATGAAGAATATTTTATCTGCACTGAAGCAGGTCATGTAGAATATATGGTAAAGTTAAACTAAGATGCTCAAGTGTCTCCCTCTACAAAAAAAAACAAAAACAAAACCAAACCAAACCACACCACAAAACTGGAGGTGTAACCTTTTATTTGCTGTTTCATCTACGAAAGCAGTGATCCAGAGCATTCAGAAAGATAGAGTCCTCCTGACGTGTGATTTCTCACTCTGCTTGAAAAATGAAAGATCAACTATCGGAGTACCCTTTGTGTGATGACATACAGCTCAGATGTAGCCCTATAGAAAGCAAATAAAACAAACTAGTTGTCATCAGAAAACCCAAGGGGTTGGGGAAAGATGGGAATTATATTGCAAGATAAGCAGATAAACCAACTAAAGTAGATAGTCTGAGTGAAGAAAAACAAACAAGAAAGATGACACATGAACAGAGAGAATCTGGATGACAGCCAGCTATGGGAAAAATGCCACAAGACCAGCAGCTGAGCATCACAGAGAGAAGCCTGCAAGAAGAACTAGCTAAACCTGGAGGCAGCAGCACTTATATGTACCGCAAAAGTGACAGGTAACACAGAATGCAGATATTAAGTAAAATACCTTCACAACAAAAAGAAAGAAAAAGGTTGGCCCTGCTTTGAACAATTACATCCAAGCCACTCTTGCTTCAGAATTTTGGGAAGTACCTAATTAAGAACAGTCATCAGGGCAGTAATTTATTACTCTTTACTCACAGGATTAGTTGAATCAGGGATGTCATAGATTATGACAAGTTTCAAAAGCACAGAAGGCAGCAACTCTGTTTCCCTAAACTGGCCATCAGCTCCATTTCTCAAAGGGAAGAGCAAAATGGTACCACTTGTAGCACGACTCATAGCTTCCCTCTCATTCTTGAATGAAAGAGCTAAGCTATGAGTATGTATTGATGAAGTTCTCATCTTTAGAAGAAACTTCATTGCATTCTTTGCATTCACATCACTTAGCACATTTTACCTTCAAAGCTTTACTGCAATTGGAAGATCCCGTCAACAAGACTGCAGACCTTCATTCCCTGTATTAGATTCACTCCTCAAACACATTATTAAGAGGTGTCACATGCCACCTTTGGTTTCCACACAGTTTATATAAATAAAGCACACTTGATTTTCCTCACTGAAGCTAAAGTAGACAAACTCTGCAATGTTTACATGCTACTGTCTCTCATCTTTATGCAAAAAGCATAGAATTAGTAAAACCAGATCTGCTATACCAGTATTCACAGGTGAACGCCATGTGAGTACCCAACCTAGAGGCCATATTTTTCAAAACCATAAAGCACTATAATTGCCCTGTTTATCTTGGAACAGAACATTATGTCTTAAATAACAAATCTCCTTCAACCTCAATAAGAGAAGTTGTTGCAGTTTTGTATGTACAAGAACTCAAAACACCTTCTGTTTGTGCAACCTGTTGTACGTTTGTAAAATACATACCCAAGGTCCCCAACTGAGCTGTGTGGTAGATAGTGCCTACAGCAGAGCACAACATTTACTGTAAGTTAAAGACAGTATTATTAGATCTAGGGGAAGAGAAAAAAAAACAAACCAAAAGCACAAAAGATTGCAGCCCCTCATATTACTTTATCAGTTTCAAAAGCTTACTATTTTATCATACAAGAACTGTGTCCACTCTTTCAGAAACATTCAGCTATAAACTCCAAGCACTAAAACTAGCAATGTCATCCTCACTGCAAAGGAGAGCAAAAATGCATTTTCAATAAATGGGCAGAACCTCACTTTTCTGTTCAATAAATGTAAATGCTCTAATATTCTTGATCTACAAGTATTACTACTCTGGCAATCCTAAATTTAGTATTGCGTTAGATTCCACATAATCCATCTATACAAAGATTACTTGGCTCCAAACAGAAAAAACTCGTGAAGGGAAGAAGAGGGGGTCAAGCCCCTGTGTGAGTGAGGGAAGGTTTAGTATACCACACAAGCATGGAACAACGGCACAGATTCTGACTCATGGCTTCTTTAAGCTACTGTATCCTGTCTGTGATAATCTTTTTAGCTGACTTTGCACAAACAGTACAACTGCTGTTCACAGGCTCCAAAAGGAAGCAGCAAATGGAATTTGAAATGTAAAAATAAAATAATTGTGGACCATGGGCTATAATTTGATTTCATGCTTTACAAGGAAATGAAAGAGGACTTCCTTAAACATACTTTTTTTTTTTTAATATGTTTTTTACCATGTTAGGATTTCCTCTAGTGCAGAAGAGAAAATAGGATTGTAGAAAATGTACTGTTCTCAAGTATCATTGCTACTCAGGGGCAAAGCTCTGTTTTAATGTGCACTTCCCATTCTGGGGAAGAGGAAATTCTTCAATTAATAAACCGGGTGGACTGAGGCGAGTTTTTAGGGTTTAATCAATTTCATCTGCACATAGGATAAAAAGACTGACTATTCTACCATTTTTGCCTCCCCTTTCAAAAAAAATAATAAAGTCAATGTTTTATTTTAAGTTCTTTGTGGTTAGTATCTCCTGTCTCAGGAAATATTGTCTATATCATGCAGTGAGTATGAAACGTCCCCCTTCCCAGCTGCCCCCCTTTTTTTTTTTTGTTAAGAATCTTTATTCAGAAACAACTAAATTAATCTCTGCTTTCGTATACAGTAACACCTTGGGAGACGCAACAAGTCAGAGGTTTTTGTTAGGTACCCCAAGGGAGATATTGTGATTAATAAGGAAGATGTTTTAAGGGATAGGAAATCTGTCAAAAATTAAACAGAAATAGGAGGTGTAAGGGGGGAGAGAGAAACGTGCACGCAACTGGAGTGCATGAATTACACATGAAGAAACTCTGTGTAAAGCAATGCAAATCATGGATCAAAACTGACACCAGAACTTTCATTAGGAAAACACTTTGAAAAGAACAGGAACTCATGGAGTTCAAGCATCCCACCATCATTTCCCAGACATGCCATTCCTAAAGATTTCAAGCAGCTGCAAGCACAAACAGCAAGCTACACAGCTTCCAACTCCGGATAGCTTGGAACATCTCTGTGAGGGTCAGACTGGCAACCCACAAGACTGCTTTCTGAATGCACAGTAAAGCTTAGAATTATATGCATGTTTTATTTTTGAACAATAGAGAAACAGCTGGTTGCACAAATTCCCTTTAAATGAAAACCAGCCACTAAAGACTTTCCTAATGTAAAGAGCTACAAAGAGAAAGCGGAAGGACCATAAGGGCATAATTCTAAGAAGTCCATTTCTTGTATGTCAGCCTGTCTTTTACTGGTTTTTATTTGTAATCCTGACTTAACACCAAATAGTAAGTGATGGAAAGAGATAACCACTAATAAGGAATAACAGTTCTTTGCAAAAGACCTCACACAAGAATCCATTTGGAATATACTTTATAATTCTCCCAGATGAAGGTGTACAATATTGTCTTGAAGAGAATAAAGGCAATGAAAGCCCCTAGCCTCTCCTTTGTCAAACCATCCAAGGATCTTGTTTGATTATGTTCTAACTACATGTCAGAAACAAGTCTGTGTTCTTCAAAGGGAGGAAATGCCTATAATGATTAGAGTATGTCAATAAGCTTGACTGGCCATGCTGAAGTAGCATGAACAAAGCTGATAAGGCCTTCATGAAGGTCACACTAAGAAAGACTGAGACATATTGCCAATAATTTATTATATGCCAATTCAGTTGTTGCAATATAGCAAATGGGAATAAGCTTATATTAAATAGATGACTTACTGAGAAAAAAAAAAAACAAACGAACAACAAAACAGCAACAAACCAAATCAACCTTAAAGCAAGAACTCTTCAAAAAAATCATTACAACACAAGAAGAAAGAAGGTGGTCATTCAAGAGATCCTTTTTAAGACTTTACAGAACATAGTGACTCCCTTGTTGTCTTTAGACTCTTCAGAGAAGTGTTGTACACTGGGTCATCCATGAAGGCCCAGATGATCTTGAGAAATTTGGTGCAGATTAATGGTGGCCCACTTACAGATAGCTGGCCCACCTTTAAGGGTTAAAGCCAGATGACTTCCAGAGGTTGCTTCCAACATGAACTATTATGAGGAGACATTACTATAAAGGGAAAACACTTTAAAAAGCCACAAAAGTGGAGACCACGAGTTGCCCATATGCATTTTCTAGGGACACCTGAAGACCTTAGACCCTGTCACGCTCCCACAAGACCCAAGTAATTCATTTTTATAGAAGGTAAGCTTCAGGCAAAACTATGCACGTAGACCAGTTATTCTGAAGTCCTTTTTCCCCACGTCCTCAAACTATTTTATTCTTACTACAAAGTAAATAACACTTCCTGCTCCCAGCTACATTTTCTCAACACCATCCCTATTCAGGTCTCCCACAGCTCGTGGAGGATCCAGTGAAAGGCAAAGTTGAATCTCAGCTCTCCTCCGGATTTAGCAAGGTGATCCAGCTGGGTCCAGGGAGGGCCAGAGCTGGCCCAAGGGAAGCAGCAGGATCAAACAGCCAGTGTTAGAAGAAACTTAGTAAGTACACATGTATTTAGAAAATTGTAAACAGAAATAGTCATATGCTATTCAATGTAAAATCGGTTTATGTTCAGAAGCAGTCAAAAAAGGTAAAGTATTAGACTGTATACGCAGTGCAATAGTGAAATACTGCATTTAGAGCTAATGACTCTGAAAAAAGAATCTTTAAGATAAAGTGGCTTAAAAAAACCAAACAAGACAATTGCAATTAAGTTCTTAACATACACAGATCCATGTTAACAGCATGAAATGACAAAAGCACATGAAGTTGAGCAAGAGGAGGGAAATGAAACCTGTAACTGAAGAGCGCAATCAATCATCTAATGATAAATCATACTACAATCCCAAACTCAGTGCTGCTAGATACCATTTGGCTTCAGACAAATAAAAATTTATGTAAGCATCAAATCTATATTAAGATTTTTAACAGCTACAGTGGATGAAGTTTCACTGTTTATAAAACATTTATATTTTTACCTGATGTAAGAGGCATTAGGATGAAACTTAAAGCAAGGAACAATTTGTTTCAGAGGGTCAAAGGAAGAAAGTCACTGATGGAACATTCACTTTAACTGTTTTCAAAGAAAACATAGCAAATTAGATGAGTAACTACTAGGGTCTGGCATTTCAGTTTCCGTTCTTCAAAATATTTCTGAAGAAAACCAGAAAGAAAATCACCACAAATGAGAACTCTCTCCCCTCCCTGTCTATAGAAAAGCGAACAATCATTGCCTTATAACAACAAATGTCACGTAATATGTAGCATATGTAAAAAATGGAGGTAAAGCACCATGAGAGAAATCATCATCCTTCTTCCATATGTAGCAAAGTGCTTTTCTGTAATACTGCCTATTACTAGATCTGAATTTCTATATTGACAAGGCACAAACTGGATGGAGTCCAAAAAAGACCCTTATTTTAAGGCTGACAACATTAACCATGATAGGATTAAGAAAAGTCTACATATCTTGAAAAAGCAACAGTCATTCTGAGTAGACACAGATGACTGCTACAAAAAAAAAGTTAACATTTGCTGAAATAGATGATGGTGCTTCAGCTGCACTAATTTCTTTCTTGGCTTGAAGTTGAAAGTGCATAAATTATGAATTAGTTAGCAAACATTAACTTTTTGAAGTGTCATTCATATATATGTATATGCAAATACAGATACAAGTAAGGCTGGGAAGTTAAATATTTAGGATCCTATACAAAAACAGAGTCAAATTTACCTAATGTTTTTAGACTGGACGTCATTATACAGCTCATCATGCTTGGAGTACAATCCATGGCATACAGTAGGAAAAAGGGTTATTTCATACACTTGAAAGCAAAACAAAGCACAGAACAGTTGCGTTGCTGCTATTCAGGTTGTAACCTTTTCTTTCCTGTATGCTACATGCCTGTATTATACTTCGCACGCAGAGGTTCAGTTCCATAATTTGGCATCCAGACTATAATACATCTCAACAAGAAAGTCATGTCAAATCTCTGGGTTCCTACATGACACACATGAATGGCACCTAAAATTCCACCGCTTCCTGTTCAGACTTGGACTTAAGAGGTTACCAGTGAAAAGCCCTGTTCCTTCCATCTAGAGATGTTGAGTTCATAAAACAAAGTTTCTGAAACCATGTGGCAATAAGTTGTACAGTAGATCAACCATATGTTCACGCTTCAGGAAAAAGAAAGGTGCAAAACAAAACACATGGGTACTTGTAAAACTCCACTTTGACCTCCTCAGAGAATATTGTGTGCTCAAGGTCCTAGTAAGCTTTCCTATGGCCTGAGTGATGAGTTCAAGTTTCCAACTTCTTATTCAGAGGTATTTTGGCTTGGTATCAAGGCTATATGTGTTTTTGCACTGCTCTGAAGAATTAAACATAATACACTTGGGCCTTACATAGTAACCATAAACAGTCCCTGAAGTTCCATAAGATCTTTACAGTAAACACCAAAAAGCAAACAGGTCAGAAGAAACAAGACTAACAAAAAACCAAAATATATAACCTATTTATAGTCTTGACTCCTATCAGTTTTACATTTCCTCTCTACAAGCTCTCTCACCAAGTTTAAAACAAAAATATATTTGTATCTGATAAATAGGATGCAAAAAACAAGACTACAAGATATGACCATTCTGCCCACCTCCTCCCTCAAAGAGTACAGACACATTATCTTTGAAGCTGTTTCCAAGATCAGGAAAAGAAAATAGTGGCTGAACAGCATAAAAGGAATCAACATCTGGAAGAATTATGAAGGCACTCGAACGAAGACATGCTTCCCATCTCCACTTCTGCCAGACTTCCACACATCTGGAGTCTTCTGCTCTATCTCTAAAGACTCCCTTTACACCAGACAAACAGACCATTCCCAGCTTCAGGAATGTTGTACCTGAAGTTTCTCCACTCGTGATATACACTGACTGCAGTGTAGACACAAACAGCAGGTGAAAGCCTCTGCAGTACCTATAGTCATGGAAATTCCTGCTACCTCCCTGACAGTACAGGATCCTAAGGCTTCAGCCTGCAGTAGGATATACCCGTATGCCTACTGATAGAACTACAACAGTCATACAAAACCAGGTTTATACTGAGAGAGAAAAGTAGTACATTAGAGTTGACTGGAATAACTTGATACAGTTTCTAAGGTCGTTTCAGGGAGAGCAGTAAAGAGGTCCTCCTCAGACACATACACACCCCCACACCCCCCCCCCCCCCACCCCCCCCCCCAAGCCCCCTAGGTCCCACCCTCCACCCCATACCCCTCGCCATATCCAGCACCCCCGTCACGCATCTTCCCACCTACACGCGTCTGGC
>JANHFX010007235.1:0-22018 GCA_027560015.1 Chloroceryle amazona | reverse complement strand
CTGAAGTTTGGTCTTGAGATGATATTATGACATTTTGTTCTTGTACGGTTGCTTGAAGGTTTCCAATTGAATGTTTGGAGTGGGTGTCAAGAAGAAGGGGCCAGTTTCTTTTCAGTTGTGCCCTGTGATAGAACAAGAGGTAAGGGTTGCAAGCTGAAACATAGGAATTTCCACCTCAACATGAGGAAAAGCTGCTTTACCATAAGAGTGACAGAGATACAACAGGTTGCCCAGGGAGGTTGTGGAGTCTCCTTCACTGGAGACTTTTGAAACCCACCTGGATGTGTTCCTGCACTGGCAGGGACATAGGACTCAATCTCCTGAGGTCCCTTCCAGCCCCTGGCATTCTATGATTCTAAGAAGCAAACACTACCCACATGCACACATTTTCCTTCAAACCAGTTAGGTGCTTCAGGCAGTGAACTTCGGTATTAGCTTTTCAGAAAATTTAACACAGCACAGCTAACCGAAATGTTTCTCAAGCAATGTGTTGATATTTGTCTGTATTTGAACACAGCATTACACACAGGCTCGGTACCGGACTCAGAGAGGTGGGAAAAAACCCCCAGGCACCTGAACAATAACTACAAATTTGCTGTAAATGCTATTCTATGTCACTGCCATTCCACACTCAGCTTGTCATCTTGTCAAGTTCTTTTAACATTCTTACAAGATGATATTACATTAGCACATCCAGGATTCAATCACATCCATACCTGCATTGCAACACAAAGAAATAGCATATTTCTGAAATCCTTACACAAGCAATACACAACTCAAGTACTTGACTATCCCAAGATAAAAAAAGATGTCCCGCGCTTAATGACCAAGTAGTTGGGTTTTTCCTCCCAGAGGACTGAAGAACTGTTACACAGAGAATCTATTGCCTCCCTCTGGGTGCTTAGAAGAATTACTGAATTACAAGTGTCTCAGAACATCTTAGAACCTTTTTTCGGCATATTTTAGTCAGTTTACTATGAGATGACAGTAAGACTTTTTCACTACATTTTGTGTTAATTCCCCAAAGTCCTCCCTAGCCAAAGAATCTCATTGTGAATCCTTGTTCATTCTTCCATGATGTCTTTGAGTCTAACAAAAAGTTTCATGTGGCAGTCATAAGAAATAAGGACTACCATCACACCAGGCATAGACAGATCTGAATATACATTTAGACATGCAATTGTAAACTTGCACAACCTATCAACTGTAGTTTGTGTGCAGTTGAAATCCAGGTACAGGTATGAAAGTGTTACCTTAGAGATACTGCTAAACCACCTTGAAATTCATGACTCTATTAAACCTTTCTCAACTTCCATTCAGTGCTTTAGGCAACTACTCTAAGGATCACGAAACACACAAATTAATACCTTCATCCCAGAAACTTGCTAGATTCTCTTCTCTGCACCTCTCTGTTAATTCAAGGCCACTAATCTTATAGTGCACCTGCAGCTTTACATGGCTCAAGAAGGACCTATAAGAGATTAATTTTAAACCTGGTCCAGATCAAAAAGACTACCAAATATAAGTTATTTTGAACAATTCTGCAAGTCACCCATCCAGAATTTTCCAATTCATCAGATTCTAAGTCATTCTTCTACAAAAGAAAACCATGCTCTCTTGTAAACCTGGAAATGAATTAATGTGTTTCCACACTTAAAGCTTTCAAGCTCTAAGATACCTTGTCTCGATCTTTAAAAAAAAAATAAAAGTAGTCAAAGGTCACAGACCCACTCCACAAAGTTTGTTTTGTACTAAACTCTAGTATTTTTATGCTTTTTAAACACTGCATGCAACAGAAGAGTTGTCCCAACAGAAGAGTAACAGTAGGGTATGGAAAGATTCATGCACAGCTCTCAGATACATTCCATCTGAGAATGCTAAACAAGATTTTATTTTTTAAAGAAAATAAATTAAGAGTTTACTCCCCACCACCCAAAAAATTATTTAAAAAAATATAAAGACTGCTAGAGGCAAAGAAAAAAGCAATCTTTAATTTTCTCTTCACCCTTCACAATACCAAAATAACATCAGTCAGGGTTATAAACATTTGTAATTGCCAGGGGAATGTACAATACATTCAGAAACTCCAGGCCCACATATCCTGTAGCTCTGCACTTCACAAACAAAGGTTGGGGAAAGAAAGAGGGGGTGGGGTACAGGGAATAAAGGCTTAAAGATTAAAGTCACAGGCAGAGACAGACGGCTCCGTTTTTTAATAACTGAAAACACGAGTTGTGCCTGAATGTGCTCATTGTTTTATGGTGGGGGGGAAAGTCTACGCATGCTGGACTGGCTGGCGACAGAACTGCCTTTCCTTCAAGAATAAGATTTACCAAAAGTTGTGGGGAGGAAGAAGAAAAAAAAAAAAAAAAAGGCTAAAAAATACACCAAACCCATGCCCTAATTTCTCCTCTCGTAATAGTTAATCATGCATTCAGGTACAAATCAACAAATTATCCCACTTTGCCTTTATTAAGTTGAGGAAAACTTCATGACTAGAAGTACCTGACTGTAACAGCCTAACAGACATGACTGAAGAGATGTCTGAAGGGTTTATGCTGTGAACAAATAGACTACAACAATACCAGTCATACCTAACAGGCATGCCAATGAAACAACTAGCTTATAAATCAATTTTTGATCGTTTATTTGCACATTAAAACCAGTGCTGCAAGCCACCTTATGTGATCCAAGAAGATTTTTATATGGATTCGCAGTTTAGCTGTCATGAGGAAGCTCTTATATCAATTTTTAAAGGTATCGGCTTTTAAAAGTATCAAAATTTCAGTGAATGAAAAGGTTCAGGAGTTGCATTCACTTCAGTCACTAAAAAAAAAATAAATCATTAGCTTAAAACATTGCACTAGATTAAAAAAAGGAAAATGTTTGGTTTAGGTTTTAAAAATAATTTTCCTCACGAAAAACCCAACTAAGAGTACAGTATGCTTATGGCTATTCAACATCCATGATTGCACATGCATATTATTATAAAATTTCATAATATGCAAATTGAATTAGGATTATTTTTAACCTAAAAGGGAAAATACTTATTTCAGAGAGTAGATTTTTGAGGGGGAGATCCCACCAGTGCCCAAGAACCCATCTGAAGTTGAATGTCATGAGTCCAGTTCTACTGCCAGGTACCAACGGACTACAGGTAAAAAAAGGGTCTAAATAAATACATAAAAACACACATTAGATCATTCAGTTTTATTCTACTCTAGCCTAAGATGTTACTATAACAGAGCTTTTGCTTTACTGTAAAATTGTATCTTTTTTTTACCTGCCAGCTTTGCTATAGACAGAAAGGAGATAATTCAACAAGACAACAGGCTCTTTCATCTCAAACCGTAAGACTTCCAGCCACAAACTTCTCGGGGAAGCTTAAAATAAGGAGCAGGGAGGCACACAACAGGAGTCAATGAAATGTAGTCTCCTGCCCAAAGCAAGCATGCTGTGCAGGGAGGAATCAGTGGCCACAATACACGGCTCCTTGGCCAAAAATGTCAGACATGGAATGCTCCAACTATCATCCCCTCTTTGTTGATGCAATGCTTTTGCATCATCAGCCACTGGACATCTTGTTGAGATTAAAAATATTGTGGAGAGTTACTGTCTGTTTAGCAGAGAAAAAAAAAAAAAAAAGACAAAGTCCATGTCAGAAAGGGAGGAGGCGAAAGGAAAAGCTGTAACGTGAGCTCATAAGCCTGTTACGGAGGATAAAGGCAGGCATTGTTTTACTTTATTCATACCAAGTACGAACAAGAGTCTCATCACTGCTTTGAGCATGAACTGCAAAATTTGTTTAGTACGCAGTAGTGCCAGGCTTTCCCCCCCCCCGCCTCATGGAGCTAAACTTCCCCTCTTTCTCAAAAATACCTTCTGCTAATGCTCCAATCAAGCATTTAAGCCTACATGAAATCTGTACAATAGCAGCAACTATAATTCTGCCAGTGTTTTAAGTTTTGACAATTAAGAAGCACATACAAATGTATTCTTATAACCAAGGTTTGTCCTTATTATATATGACCGATTCTGACCTGAAGTTCTCATATGCAAAGCCAAGTAAATTAAAATATATTCATATTAAAAAAAAAAAACAAAACAACCCAAACCACACACTTGGAGGACACACTGGATATCAGTGTGAGCCAAGCTAAGAGTTAGGCAACAATTACTAGATTGGATATACTTCTTTGGACAAGAAGTATTAATTCTATTTAAACTTTCAAATGCACAAGTCAGTCCAAAAATATAAGGCAATTTTTTAAAGTTCAGTCTTTGGGAGATAAGAGGAAAAAACACTAGCAAAAGAAGGTCTGTCCTGTGACAGAAACACTACCCAGCAGTGCTGTCCCTAAAAGAGCTCAGGGCAACAGTAAAAGGTAGCAAGGGAAAGCATAGTCTGGAATCTAGTTTCTTGCTCTTAAAAAAAGGCAAAGAGGGTGGTAATTTACCGTGTACAACCAAATTGTACATGAAAGTTTAAAAACAGCCAATTAAAGCTAACATTATGGAATGGAACTAAGGATCCGAGTGGAACGCATTAGACACGCATTCCAGATCATAGCTCCAGAGTCTGCCTGTGAGGTGGATACTGTACAAAGTGCAAAGGGTCAAGACGTTCTTCTCAAAGGGAACCCCAGCTTTGACCAGAAGCCATGACAGCTTGTTCAAAAGATGAACACAGTGCTCAGTCAGAATGACATAGAGGCTGTAGACCTAAGTAACGCTTGGTCATCAACTGCATTGACAGAATGCTATGGATACAGTTTGAAAATCATGTCAAAGGAGGGCAAATCTTACTACAATTAAGAATCAAATGTACAAGAAAAAGAAGGAACAAAGAAGATACCCACTACAACTAACAGTAGTACACAGCTTTGAACTACTTGACAGAGAAGCAATCTAGAATGACTAGAAGAGCTACCACTATCTAGTGCAAATTTCAGAAAGAAAGAAGACTACCCTGAAGTTGCCAAGACTGTATTACATTTAGCCTTCAGAGTCTTCTGTATTTTGGAGCATGGCAAACCCCAATTTTGATACAACTTTCCTGTTTTCTGTGACAGTAATGTAGAAAACTATTGCACTGTTATTCCTGCTGCAGCATGTAACCAATTAGAAGGGAGAAAAAACCCCAAACAAATAATTAAAAAAAAAAAAACCCACACCATAAAAAACCCACAATTTATTATTTTATTCCTTGCATCATGTATTTCAACATACAACTCCATCCATATGCAAACTGGGAAATTCATTCAACTTCGATACACAATGCTACAAGATTTCTAACACTAACTTTCAAGCCTTCATCATCTCCAAAAGCCAACAAGAATTATAATCCTTACAAGAATAATACTGTGGGACCAAGGATGAAAAATAGAACCATATTAAAAAAAAAAAAAAAAGTAAGGTTGTCCTCAGGAAAGACATCCTGCAAACTGTGTCAGTTTTTGTGTCATTTTGCTTCAAGCACCTGCATTACTACATAGCTAGAGCAGTACAGCTCATGGAAATAAAGAAATCTCTAACACATATCCACCCCAACAATTAAACTAAGGATGCCAGCTCTGGGATATAGGATAATTTCATTCTCTGCACAGATAAGCAGAAACAAAGTACAGAGCAAGATTTTAGAAGACAAATTTTTCCGGACCCAGCAGTCAGTTAACTTGCCTTGCTACAATGATGAGTATTAGATGCTTTGCTAACTTACAAATTTCAGATGAAGAAGTGAGCAGTTGAGTTGACACTGCCATTAAATTGTTCTTGATAAGGTTTTAAGAGTAAATACTGTACTACCAAGGAAAGTTATGTGCAAAACCACTGCAAACTTGAAACCAAATTCAAAGGAGTGATTTATTAGTTTGTTCTCAGTTCACTTTAACAGACTTTTCAACATTCACAAAAGCTGTAACTTCTGTTTGTTTTAATAAATAACTTAGATTCACCACTCAAAATTTAAAAGAAGAGATTTATTTTGTAGTCAGTTTCTCTGGCCTTCAGTCCATGGCAGACATCAGGCCCTTCCTAACAGCTCAATATCAAATTATGACAATAACAAGCACTCTGCATAGCTTCCCATTCCAGCAGGTCGCATCACCTTGCAACAGAGAATCTTCTCCAAGGAAGCCATTATGGAGCATATGGTACTATTTCATACCTCTTGACAGGCCAGAGGGGCTTTTGACAGTATTTTTTATTTTTTTTTTTCCTGCCTAGGACTGTACAAGATACACACCTCATTTCAGAGTAGTCCCAAGGGTTCAACAGTCACGTAAATCTCACATCCCAATACTTCAGGACGAAACACACTGTATCGTGCTGGATAAACTATCTAAATTGCCAACACTACAAAGCACTCCAGATATGGCAGGTTGTAAGGTATTTGTATTTCACACCAATACATCCTCCATAAAATTGATAAAAGTCCACTGCAATATAAAAGGTAATGCTCACTGTAAAGGAGGAAAGCAGCACAGAGTTTAATCACTAAATAAAACTAGACAATACTTGCCAAGATTAGAAGTTAGACTGTATGAAGAGGGGCTGGAATTTAGTGATCTATAACCACAGAGGGGTAAGAGACAGTACAAATGCTTCAGTAAATGTTTTTAACAGTACTAAGAAGAAAGAAGGTGAAATAAAGCTAAGACATCATGATTTACAAAGAGAGAACTTGAAAAATTGAACAGCAGAGTAAATGCCATAAAGTGCCATGAGAAAATATTTCAAATTTCACTGGTAGAGTATTAGTGTGTTGTGTTTGTTTTTTTTAAAAAAGTATTTTAAATGCTTTGAATCATCTACTTTATTGTTTAAAAAAACCCAGCCAAAAAAATGATACTCACGTGAATGAAGTTTTGCAACCAACTAAGGAACAAAATACAGACCTTGTCCGAGTTTGTACTGGTTTGGATCTTAATTCTGCAAGCTCCCTTACAGAGTTCATTCCTACAAGGCTGCCTGGATGTAGATCACCCAACTGGGCTCTGATTGTTACTTCTACAAAGCTGCAAGTGTGCCTGGTAGTTTACAGATAAACACAAAACAAGGCCTCAGATATAGAAAGCTCAAAGGCTAAATTTAGACCACTTTCTCCCTAGAATAATGAAGACACAGTCAGGTTAATTTATTGTTTCAAGTTTCATACTTCAAAAAGCATAGATCTTGTGAGGTGAACATACAGAAACCATCAACCTACAAAACCAGTCTTTTATCTCTAAAGCCCCTCACAATTAAAGGAAAAAAAAAAGTTTTCTCTTAGGTATTTTGAAGAATTTCAAAAGGTGAAGTTGTTCAACACAACCCTGCGCAGTAATTTCACAGTACAGCTCGAACACCATATAAAACACAACATGCTGAGATTGTCAGAGATATTTCAGAACAATTCAGAACAAGTACTCCCGCATTTTCACCAGGATAAATGAACAACTGAATAAAATAGAAGTGTTGACTAAAAGGTACATGCATTCTAGAAGTAGTACTGGCAGTTTGCATAAATTTACTTTGTGAGTAGCAACATCTGTTGGTTAAGTAAAACTTCACTCAAGATCAAAACCTTCAAGACCAAAGCTGTACTTCTGTCATCAGAAGTACAGCAGGTCTCTCAGTTGTGCATCCCACACTCACCTTCCTGTTTCATTTGATAATTAAGAACAACTTCTCTCCCAAATCTAAATTTTCAAGCTAAAATAGAGGCTCTAC
Source organism: Chloroceryle amazona (assembly GCA_027560015.1). Taxonomy (NCBI): domain Eukaryota; kingdom Metazoa; phylum Chordata; class Aves; order Coraciiformes; family Cerylidae; genus Chloroceryle; species Chloroceryle amazona. The sequence continues at coordinate 14,308 of JANHFX010007235.1, read as the reverse complement.
AAAATCCCTAGGGAAGTGGGAAGAAAGCCCACAGAAAACAAAGTCTGCTCAGAATACACATTGCTCTGCGCCAAGCTCATGCGACCAGCTCTCAGGAATGCTGGCGCTGCTCAAGTTATTCAATGGAAATATGCAACAAACAGACTAGGAATTCTACATAAACAAGAAAATAATACAGAGAACAAAACAGTAATGCTTCTACTCCCAAGTATGTCGTATTTGAAAATTTGCATTTTAGTGTTAAAAAAAAAAATCCAACAACACAACCAGCACATTTCAAGAGACCACTGGTGACAGCAAAAATTCCAAGAGCAGCAGCTACAGGCACTGAGCCATCACTATCTGGCTTGGGCAGGATTCTAGAAATTAAGAGCCCAAAAGTCCTACAAAATCATCTGCTAATTTAACCTTCATGATACCATTTCTCAGGTGTCTAAGAGAATAAATTGCTAAGCGAGAACACCAAACAGTATCAGAACTATATCAAGACTATATCAAAAACCTAAAGATTACACACTTCCCTATTTACAGAAACCCATTCTCAGATGCTTTTCTGACTTGTAACAGTTTTTTAGTCTCAACTACTATTCACATTCTTTTACCACTTGTTTCCCATTCTCTAGCCTGGGAGAGAAAAATAAATTCTAAATTAAACTTTCTGACACTAAGAACTAGAATTACAGAAAAAGGGATAGAAAATTCAGAATGAGAATTTTCTTTCAAATTAACTTAAGTAAATGTGTTTGATTTGTGGCCTAGCTAGCCACTTCAGTCTTCACATCAAATGATGTGGACAACTGCTGTTAAAGATCCATATAATAAAAGAAAAAAAAAGGAACTTAATAAAGTTCATTCTTACTGACAATTCACTATTGACTTAAGTTTTGCTAGAAGAGTTCCTTAAAGTACTTCCAGTAAGTTGGGTGTTTTTTATAAATTGTTTAAAATATCACTATTGATCTGCTTTTGAGGAAAAATTTATCTTGCCATTTTGTAAAAAAAAAAATAAAATATTGAAATCAAGTATATGAAGAAGGAAAAAGAAAAGTGATGGAGGTACAGAAAATGAAAGTGTCTAATGACAGGTCTACATGAAAGTAAAAAAAAGTTTTAAAAAAAAATCACAAATTTTATTTTTTCCTCCATCAGAGGCCTTACATAGGAAGAAAAAAATTCACTCCTTTGTAGTCACCATGTTTTAAACATACCTCATGTACTCCATTACTCCAAAAAATAAGTGTGCAACAAGGAGATGTGTGTCACAAAGAGCTAGATTCTGTTGGTCCAAGGAAAATTAAATCACAACATCTCTGAGTATACAAGTTTTAGTAAGGGCTTTACCAGCAAAACGAAAGCTGTGAAGCTTTCAGTAGCAAGAGATAACAACAAGAATCTATTCCATCTGCAGCAGCACTGGGCAAGCAAAGAAGCCTATTTCAGTTCTGTTAGTAAACTAGAAAATCTTGTGTACTGTTAAATCTGGAAGCAAACTGGATACATATTTTTAAAACATACAAGCAAAAACAAAAAAAACCAAACCAAACCCAAACCCATTAGATAGAAGAGAAGCAAAAGTGCTTTATCAGCAACGCTACTTCCCCTGACACAAACCGTTCCACCTGATGGTCCAACCGGTGCCCACCTAAATTTAATACTTAATCCAGTCATGACAGAAAACGAGCAAGAGCAGGCAGAGATCCTTTTCTCTTCTCCTTACTTATACAGGAAAAGACAACATGTTAGAGTATCAAGAAATTGTTCTTCAATCCCATTTCCCACTGTACTGGCCCTCCTCTTTTCCTTCTCCTGCCATCCCCTTAAGGGGAAAAAAAAAAAAATCTTGCAATTCATTTGTGGAACTGCCAACTTATGAGCTACAAGCTTCAAGATCAACCTGCTACATTGCTTATTCCTCCACTCCTGAAAGAGGCATACCATGAATCACTGATGTCCAGCAGACAAAAGCAAAGCCTGGAGATGGAATTCAAATAAGAATTTCTAAAAGACTGGGGGGGGGAACGAACGACACACCTCATATTTTCTACTTCTCTTCAAATAATATAAATCAAGTAACATTATCATTAAGAACAATGCCAAGGCTATAAAATCCTCCTCTACACTGCTTTCTTGCATGTTCTTACATGGCAAGAAAAATAATCTGCTGGAATTGCTTAGAATTAGCCAAATTCAATAAACCAACAGCTACTTCTACCTGTAAATGCATCACTAAGATAAACAAATGCATAACTGAAGAGTATTAATCACTGCTTAACAAAATACTGAAAGCACCAATAAAGAATACAGCCTTAGTGACTAAAGCTCTTTTATTTTTGGTTGCTCAGAGCTAAGTAGAAAGGGATTTCAATTTGGGCACTGAAAATACTTTGCTGTGATCATTACCATTTAGCAGCAAAACATATTTTCCAGAATATATTTATTTTTGAAAAATAACTTGAGTTGTTTTGCTGACCTTTTACAAAGTCACATTTGCCACCTATAAACTAGTGCCCAAGCATCCTGTATTTCAATCACAATTCTTAACTGCACACCTCTCTGCTTCTTACGAGAGCTTCTCATAAAGGTACTGTTACAGCTGAGCTGATCTTGGCTGCTTTTATTGCATCTATAATGTAGTATCCTTCTAAACCCTAAATTAATGTTTTTAGGGGTTTGTTTTTTGTTGCTTGGTTTGTTGATTAGGGTTTTTTTTAAGGAACATCAGACTCCACCTTAGCAGAAACATGTTTCTTGCTCACAGAGCTTATTTATTCCACTGCTGGACAATGAGCGGAACTTGCACAGACTGTACAAAGTACAAATCTTTCACAGAGAGCGTAACAGCTTCCAACATCTCCAAAATTCACACATTTTGGTTACTTTATCCTGCTGTCCTGAAAATCTTTAGCATCCAATAAAATCAGTAAACAGAGTTGCGCTTGAGACGCTATAAAGTTATTAGGTCTCCAATACAAATCAAAATGCTGCTGAAATATCATACACTGCTGAAATAAATATTAGGCAGATTAACCTCAAACATTCACATATCTATTTTGTTCCAACTGTTCTTATAAGAGCCCATAAGTTACTGCAAAAAGGTTTAAAATGCAAAAAACACACAAATGTTTTTCCATAAACCTGACATCACTTCATATGCAATCTACAGCTTTCCTAGCTACAGTCTACATTTTCTGAATGGAACAAAAATAAAAATCTTTAAAATTCAAAGGGAAAAGAAACAACCACAGTAAGCAAAATAATTTTCAATGACTGCATCAATTTGACAAAGTTTCTATAAAAATGGTGTTCATTCAAAATAAGTTAAGGACTTGCTGGTTTCTTGGTACAGGGTGGTTTAAGAAATGGACAGCAGGGCTTGCATTTAAAAAAAAAAGTTAAATTTATAGTCACATTTGATTTGTTTGGCTTTAAATTACAACAAAGAAAACAATAAACCCCACAAGAGCTATGCTGTCTATTACTAGAATAATCAAGTATTTCATACAGTAAATAAAACTTCAAAACCAAAAAGAAAACACATTAGGGTACATAATGCAAAACCACCCAAACACCCACCCACACATAATTTGTTACTGAATACAGTTCAGTAACAAAAACACATCTGGAGATGAACTTTCAGTAAAGACTAGCTTTTCAGCCCCCGGTTTTCAGGTGTTTTGTTTTTAAAGGATTCAGCTTTAGTTCAAAAGTCTTTCATTGGCTTAACTAAAAGAGCGTTTTCTCCAAGCAAAGTTTGGTACACTTTGATTTAACAAAATTAACTTAATTTTAATAGCACCTAGATGAGCTATACAGCATTATAGACAAGTGAATCTCTTCCCACAAAAGACTGCAGTTAAATAGCAAATTTGGACAGAAAGCGCCAGCCTTACCGGAGATCGTAATATAAACCAGAGAAAAAAGGCAGAGCTGAATCACCACCACATGCATAAACACCACCAGCCACCACAACTTTACCACAGCACTTGAAATAATGAGCAGATCTCAGTTGTTACTCAGGTGAAAAGTCTACTGAGAGAAAGAAACGCACACAATTTCTTCATATATATTCAAAGAAGTTAGGGGAGAGTATGGTTCCAAAGCTGTGTGCATAGAGTGAACAAAAAAAAAAGTCAAACAATACAAAATACTTAACAGGAGCACAGCAATTGGATGCACACACATACTGCAATTTTGCGGGACCAGGCAAGCTACAGCTATCACACTGGGTGTAATTTTTTTTCATATCCACATTCACATACACACTTATGTTCAGTTATTTTACAATCACCATGACCATACTGGTGCTACCCTTCAAGATGCAGAACACCTTCAATTAAACACTAAAGTGTGAGGGTTACCAGTAACACTTGCTGAAAGGTTCCAAGCCCTTTGCAGTTTGGGGAGACAAGTCCAGCACTATCTCATGGCTGCACTAAGTTAGAAGCTTTCCCTTAAAACATATCATTCAGAGAAACCCACCTTGACCACATTTACTACTTTTCCTTCTCCTCTATTCCAGCAGAGGACCAAGACACAAGAGCTGGTACCACTCCCCTGAGTGGTAGCGATCACCCAATAGCAGGTGACAGCCAAAGGATAGCAGCACAAACCCCAGGGAGAACCACTAGTACTTTACATACATTCTCAAAGCCACACTTTAAATCATTTTACATACTAGAATGCTAGCGTGGATAACCACTGCCAGAACACGACACAGAATCCCCCCGAAGTCAACCACAGGTTCAGGTAATCATGACCTCCCCTTTTACAACATAAATGCATAATTTCCGCACCACTCTTTGATGAAGGGACCACAGACTTAAAAAGAGGAAACAATTACAGTCATTAGAATTTCACCCAGGCATGAGATTTAATCTCAGGCATAGTCTTGCCAATGGCTGTGGGGGTCTCAATGGAGACAAAATTGCTCTGTGGGAAGAAAAAAAAATATAAAAAAATGCCTCGATGATGACAGTAGTCAGCAAGAGAAACTGAGCTTTGTCTCCCATCCAACAGCAGAGTCAAATACAAGGAAACCATTTTCCCTCCCCCTCTTCTTGATCCTAGAAAGGAAAACTACAATAATTTTATTTCTTTCTCTGAAATGCAGTTTGTGTGTGCTTTGGAAACTTCTTTCTACAAAGCAATACTGCTGGAAGGGAAGCCTTTAATATAAAAAAAAAAAAATAGATTTAAGCATGAAAAAAACATCTATGACAATAGAGATTTCCCCTTGCCTACCCTAGTTAATATAATTGGATAGTTCTATCAGCAATTCTCAAGCACTTCTATAGCTTTTCCTTACCCAACAGGTTCTCAAAGACCATTTCAAATTTTACATATACATGAATCATCTCTAACTATGCTCATCTGCTCTATGATACACATACTGGAAATGAGACGAGTGAAACCTTGGCAAACAAATTGAGGCAAAGTTCCATAATTAAAAAGAGCACCTGAAATCTGAAAGCACCAACTACTTTCATATGCCAACCACATGTTGCATCCCAAATAAGATACAAAACAAAAGAAAACTGGCACAGAACACAAGCAAGTGATACAGAGGATTGGGTGGCACTGCAGAAAAAAGCAGATCTGCAGTGGACAAAGAATTTGTCATGCTCCTTCTACGGCACAAACTAAACCAAGAAAATTTTAAGTAAAACTGTAAGCCCGAATGAATCACCTCTCCTCTGAAATCTGGGGTAAGAGGCCTGCATTCTTATGCAGGTTAACATATCAAAATTCAAACTTTTAATTTTTACTCCCCCTCATCATCTTCTGCCTCCATGATACTCCTGAATACAATTTATTCTTTTTTGGTTAAGTTAACCTCTGTTCCATTTACCTTTCTCTCACTATTCAACTCATTTTGCTGTTACATTCAACTTATATTTGTCTGGTTGCAACCACCCCTAGTGTTAGCAATGCTGATAATTATAATCAGCATAATGTAGAATTAATCACCTTAAATTTGAAACGGAGATTGTAATTCAAATTGGAAGCCAACACTAAACATTTTGTGTTCACTTGAAGAGATTAGGTAGGCTGTGCAAAAACATTTTGGTAGAATAACTGATAAGGAGACGGGAAATAAAAATTATTGGTATTTACTTAGCCTGCAATACTTTTTGGAAGCAAACAGTTTAAAGGAAGCACTTCAGAATGGCTACTTAATCTGAATTTTACAGATAACACAGAGAATATTTTCTCACAGAATGCACAGTATCTTTGCAATCATAGCTATCGTATGAGCTGTTCAAGTCTTTCTTTGCTGGAACTCTCACTCAATTTTGCTCCGTTATGAGCTGTGACCCACACAACACATTCAAGAATCCAGCTGGAAATTACCACAGTGAAACATCTGCCCTTGGTCTTCAGCTTGCCAGGCCAACCTTAGGATTCCCAGACAGAAAACAACTAGCTGCCACTCAGAGAAACAACTTTTTATTCCACTTAACAGACTTTAACAATGACAACGTGGGGGTAGATAGAAGATCTGTCACATGTCTGCTTTCCAGTTATAAACCAGATTTTTCTGTCTTCATTTTGTTTTTCAGGGGGTTTTGGTAAACAGGACTTTACAACAGTCATCCAAGAACATACATTATTACTTCTAGTACAAAACAACACAAAAATGGAAAACATATTACAGAAAGCTAAGTTCATGGCTCCATCAAGCTAAACCAGCTATTAAAAGTGGGTTCTGTACAAAAGCAATGTATCATTCAGCTTATATCTAGCACTTAATTGAGGATAACTTCTAAATCAAGCTTTAGAACAAATACAGTAGAATCTTAAGTCAGTTTTTTGATTAACTGACCACTGAATCGATAAACTGGACTATTTAGCAAGCAAACCTATCCATAATCAGTAAAAATACTACTTGGAAAAAAATGTGCTTTATATTTATTTTGACATGGTTAATTTTAACTATAAACATGTTTCATCTTTTACAGTCAGTTATTCCAGATTTTATGCAGGTATTTATAAGACCCCACTACATTAGCTGATATTTAAAAGCATTAAAAATGGATTAATAAAGCTTGACTACTCTCCTAAAAGGCTTACAAAATAGTTTCAAGCAAGGAGAAACACAAAGCAAAAAATGAAATGAAAGGGCACGCGGTTATTTGATGAATGCTTGCACACAGTATGATGGAACAAATAAATTTTGGTTTTAAATCAATAGAAAGAACGGTCAAGCAGACTTAGCACCATTATGACATCTGGTTATTATGTTTTCTTGAGAAGCTGTCATGTTTATGTCAAATAACAAAGTGAATTTACGCAATTTTGTTGTATACATGTATACACACAAACACTCAAAAACTTCACAGAGAAATTGTCCTATATTAGCAAGAGGCAATTTAACATTAAACAAGGTTAAATAAAACCACTCCTGTTTACAATCTACATTTAAGATTGAGAATTCAACTATAAATCACATTTTCAGAACAAAAGATAGCTAAAAAATTTCTTTTTTATTTCTACTTTTTTACTGAGCACGGGAAATGGTACATTTCTGACAGGATTCTAACAAGAAGAGAATGTGATAATTCACTGTAACTTTCGAGATCAGAAGACCATGGCTCTCTTGCTCCTTTTAAACCCATAAAAAGAAAGGGAGACTCTTCCTGCATTGCTCTCCAATATTACTTGAGTTGATGTATACAGTTTAGGACTTTGTTGAACCTGTATAACTTTAATAGGGAAACTAGCTTGAAGTCAAAAAAAGGCAGAAGAGGGCACAGAATAGAACAAGATTAGCCTACTTGGCTGCTATGATTTATCACTCAACCGATGTTAATAGACACAGAAATGACAAGTGCTGCATAATAAATGGAAATCTAGAACCATTAAAGTCACGATACAGATAAAAAAAATCCACATACAGATCACTATTTTAAAGTACCCTGGTACACACACACACAAACCCAAGTTTTATTTGACTCAGTCTTACACAACAAACCCCATATAACACAAGTGTTTCAAAATAGAATTAGTACAATTACCTTACTTTGTTCAACAACTGACACAGGGAAATGGGGAATGAAATAAAATAATCATATACTTTAAATTCCATGGTTCCCACAACACCAGTTGCTTTATCAGTTAAACAAGATAAATGCAAGATTAAAAAAACAAAACAAACAACGGCACTTTATATGTGGATTAAGAGTCACACTGATCACATGCAACATCAGTGCAAAACAGTTGCTTCATCTCATCTCTGATAGTTTCATCTCATGTAATGTGTAAGACAACACTCCATACATCTTTAGTCCTTAAGATGTAAAAGGAATTATCCAAATTGTAAATTAAGTAAGACTAATGTCCTTAAAACACAGATGATATTTTCTTTAGGAATAGGAAAATTAAGCCACAGTTGTGTCCCAAATCATTTACTCATTTCTGTTTCAATTCAAGCTAAGATCAGTCCATCCACATTGACCTGTTACCCTGTGCACTTATCAATAGGTCCTACATTGTAAGCAAATGCTGCCCTCTTGTGCACTGTAATATCCAGTAGACAAAGTTGCACTTTTGGCATTGGGAAAGGGAGGCTTTTAGAGCAGCAATATTTTTATACCAGCTGCCTTTTCTTTATGCATACCTCCTTTATTTAAAAAATATTTTTTTTTCATTTTTTTCATTTTAAAATGTCAATAAAAATAATCCTATAATTTGTCACCAAATTGGTGAATTTCAAAAGACAGTTTCAACTTCGAGAAAAGTCTTTTCATTTACAGAAATGAAGTTTGCTTATTTGTATTTTTAATGCAAAGCAATGTCAGCCAATTACAAGCAGCATGAACCCAGCTAGCTTAACAGGGTTTATAAAACCATTAACATTAGTGCTAGTTGAACTCTTTTGGCCCATGACCACTTCCATAATGTCAACCACTACATAAAAGCTCGTGAATATGGACTACATTACATGGGAGTTGTATTTTAGGATTTTTTCACCAGAACAGGGTTCATTATTATGCTATTCTCACTTCAATCTGGTGAAATCCTCAAGACTCCCCAGTGACTTCTCTCTGACCAGAACAGTACCCATTGAACACCACAAAGCATTCTTCCCAAGAACAACAGATTTCCCTTCAACATGTGCACTTAGCAGCAAGAAGCCTCCATATAAGTCCTCCATATATACATTCTACCACTATCAAACTCTACTTGTTCACTCACCTGAAATGGAAAACCCAAGAATTATCCTATCTTCACAAAGGTGTCAACAAGCAAAAGCTGACACTGACAGAAGTGTATTTTCATGACAGTAATGCACAGGTAACACTGAGTTTACAAATCCTCTTAAAATCTTACAACAAACCCAGCACAACAACTAAACTGTGATAAAAATACTTCATTGTTTGTGCCTTGGTAATCTTACAAATAATCTGCATCTGACCAAATTTGAAAGCTGGTAACAAGACCACATTTCCCTTGATCTCCCAGAACTGTTTTCATTGTACTCATTTGCATCAGCAAGACATGCTTTTTCCATGCTCCTTTCCCCCTCTCCAAACTCTTGTGCAAGTTCAAAAGTCTTGGCCCATCCTATGTATCAGGTATGAATTAATACCCTTCCTTAACAGAACACAGCAGCAAAGTGGAAACAGACACTTGCAACACAGTTTTCTTTGAAAGGAACTGCAAGGACAAATGGTGACAATGAAGTTCTAGTTATAAAGTAAAAAGGTCAAAGGTTCAGACAGGCATAAGGATTACAAAACTACAAGTTTGTCAGAATTCCTCCTCCCCACCCCCAGGCTTAGACAACCAGGTCAAACAGTATCTTTCCAATTAAAGCCCTATAAGGCTACTCTGTCCTTTGAACTTCATGGAGAAAGAAAAAAAAAAAAAAGACAACTTTCATTTTCAAAAGTTCTTTTGAGGACCCATCTCACAATCAAAGAGATAAAGGGTATCTGACAACAGCTCACCTAAAACAAACACTGCAGTATCCCTTCACTGTGTGTGGGGGGGAAAGCTCGGATGAGGTAATCATGTTCTTCTGTATTAGTGTGCTGACCCTTTGGAGGGCATGAAATTAACCATCAGCAAGTCAAAAATCTGCTACTGGTTAAACTACTTTGCTACACAAAGTGGTCTTAAAATGAAATATGGGGATTGAATTTCTTCTGGCAGATTAACTCATCTAACCTCTCTGCAGGCATCCCTCACTGCTGAACTCATTTGAGAAACCAGACCCTACTGAATGCAGAGGTCTGCAACAAACAAATGTAGAGACAACTCTTTTTTATTTTGGTAGTGTTAACAGGAGCTTTGTGGAAGATCAGAGGGCTGAAATGCAACAGAAAAAAGTTTAAAAAAATAAATAAAAAAAAACACACAAAAACAAACACACAGACACAAACACCACACAACAAAACAAACAGATGCTTAAAAAAAACCAGCAACGTAGAAGTATAACAAGCTACCCCATCTCAGTGTGAAATTTTAACAAAGTCTAAATCTCTAGAGTAATAGAAGCAAGCAGCAATGATAAGAACAGCAGGACTACATTTTACAGTCATTCAGTGACAAAAGCAAGCATAAAGCTGGTGTAGGTGCTTCTTAGTGCTTTTAACAAGCTAAAGAACTGGCCCTTAAAATTCAGTTACTTGTTTTTTTTCCCCCTCTGTTTAGCAAGTCAGCTACGAACAGCTACAAATACAGCATTTGCTGCATTGCTTTACATGTGATAGACAGACAAGATCCTGCTAGAGAATGTGAAAAGTCTTGAAATTATCAGAGAGTGGAAGGATTTCTGTTCTTGCTGTTCAAAATAAGACAAAAAGAAATACATGACAGTCCATGCCATAAAGCTATCCACAATAACTTAATACCTTCCTGCCACATCAGGCACACAGGAGACTGCTGTAGAGGAATAAACCAGTATGGTTTAGGTACAATGAAAGCCATGATGTGGCAAGTCAAATGCCTATATTTATTCCATTCCAACCTTGACTATCACCTTCCAGCTAAAACTTAAAGAAGTATCTGAGGTGGAACTTTCTGCAACATTTCCAATTCCCAGCACGCAGGTAAAATAGAAACAAATCTTTTGATTTAACATTTGATATATTTTGTTTACAAGGACAAGCTTTGCAAGAAAAATGTAGCCACACAGAATGAAATACGACTTCCATTTTCCATTCCATTTGGTTACTGTTCAAACATTCATTTGATCTAAGGTGTATATATAGAAGCTTCTTGTGAGTGACTATGAGAAGTATTTGCAAGGTCAAGTGTGACCTGGCATAGCATAACAAAAATGCAATACTAGATTCTGACATGAAAAAATCCACTTCAAAAGTTAGTTCAATACAGAAATAAGTTAAAGAATGATAAATAGTATCTTTTAATCCATAAAATGATATACCGGCTTTGTACAGGAAAGGAATTAACACTGATAGCACTCTGGGACACAGAGGAGATGACAGAGAGGATGGAATTGGACTAGAAGATAGCCTGGAACACCACTGATGAAAATGGCACCCTAGAAGAAAAGAGCTGAGATTTTAAGAAAACAAAAAAATTAAAGAGAGACTATTGGCTTCCCCTGTGAAGCCAGTAAGGAGCTTCACAGAAGAAAGCCTTTGAACTAGTCACCTCATGGGAGACCTGACTGAATAATGCTGTTTCTACCCCAGATGGGGTCACTCAAGGGAGAACTGAATAGTTTACACCACCTTCAATGAAGAGAGACTCAAACAATAAGAATATGCAGGAACATATTTTCACACCTGTACCTTCTATTGCAAAAGCTGCACACACAACTAACATGTATGAGAAGACTGCTTCAGAGCACTCTGTTGTCATTCCACCCTCCAGTTCCTCACATCCAGCTCCCCTTCCCACAGCCCCTCATCTCTAATTTTTTCTGTAGGTTACCTTATGCATACAGCTATTGAAGGACTTAAATTCAGAAGAGCAGTATTTTGAAGTGTGAGAAATCTGAGGTGCAGAATAAACACAGGAAGATAAAGTACTTTGCACTTACATTTTAAAGCCTTGCATGTAGAAAACTTGTAGTAACAGGGAAATAGAAGATTTCATTACAAAAGCAATAACAACATTCCTGGTTGCAAAGAGCTTTGAATGGTGAACCCTGAGCGTTCATCATTAGGAAGCAGATGAAAACAATCTGAATTTTTTAAGCATCATTATCTGGAAGGCCTGATTTTCCATTTCTTAGATCTGGGAAAGTTGGCAATATTGAAATACGGATGCCTAAACACTGAAGGATGTATCCTGTTACACAAGATATTCTATACTTCAGTCTGAGTTTCAAACCATACTAAAGCCATAAGCACCTAAATAGTCCCACAGGCACAGATAAGGTTTTGTCACTGAGGTTTCACCTTTTAAACCTGGGAGTAAAAAAAACCCACCAAACAAAAAAATATTTAAAAATAAAAAGGCACCCACCTGTCAAGATACACATATGCTATCAAGCAGAACACTGGCATTTCTAACTCTTTAAACTAAGTATTAACATAATACTGCACTTTCTCTGCAAATCTTTCTTAATACATAGAATCGCTGTAAGTCACACTAATCAAATGTTTTCGCTAAGATACATAGCCTGGTATAACTGAAACTAAGCAAGTTTGACATGCTCAGGTCTCTGAATTGCTACGTGTAAACTATCCTTTTTGCTAGGAAGAAAACTACCATGACATCGAGTCTAGTCCACCACTCACATCATTTTCTTCTCCCGGTATAGCTTATCAATAAGGAGATACGAGTAACTTACTCAACCTGTGTGGACAGTTGTGACTAATACTTTGAAGTTCTTCGTAAAAATTACAGTAAGCAACAAGAAGTCTATATATATAACCATACCAGCGGAGGGTTAAAGTGATTAAAAAAAAAAGTTTTCCCACATCCCCTTCATGAGAAAGTTTACATCACTCAGATTAGTTGTTTCTGACTAACTACAAATCACTCCTCAGTGCATTGAAGAAAAGGTACTGTTTGCCAAGGTAAATTGTTTTTTAGAAGATAATCAGGTGCTTACAATTACTTAAAAATGACAGCTGCTTGTAAAGCACAAAAGAAGCGTGAAAGACCACAGGTTTCTGGAATTCAGCATGAACCACTCCTTTGCAGCTGTAGAAGCACACATTAATGGTGGAGAGCACTTCACTGCTAGTGAAATCAAGAAGCAAACGTTTATTATCCTAACCAAAAGAAATAAACAACACAACGGAGTTACTGCTAACACCATTTACAATACCATCTACAATTTACAAATACATCTGTTCAAAAGCCAAGAAACTCATACAAAGTAACTTGCTCTGAACTTCAGTCTAGCTGTGAAGAAACATATCCTGTGTTACAAAACCTAGTTGACACTGAAAAGACACTAGCAGAGAAAATGCATAGAAATTGAAGCTTCAGAGGTCCCTGCAGTTACAGTTTTTCAACCTGTGACTGACTTTAAATAGGTTGCAGCTGCAACTCCTTTATAGCACTAGTCAAGCAGCATCCATCTCTCAACTCTTTTTACTAGAGCTGGAAAGGGAAGTGTTCTTTCTCATAGATGAAGGTGAGCTAATTTAAAATGAACATTAATGCAAACCAGATTAAGCTTCCACTACCATCTATAAAGACTAAGATGAAAAGTTACTAAAATCCACAAAACTATTTTTAAACACAAGTTTTCCATGTTAAAATTCCCCAGACTCTGCAGGACAAAAGTTTGGCATAAGCATTCCCAGTAAATTCACCACAGCTTCCAACCCCAGGGAATATCAAACTCCAACAGCTTTAACAAGTGAGAAACTATGAATGAATATCACCCTTAAATGCCACAAATAAGGTCTCCACATACAATACACTTTTTTTCAAGCAAGCATAAGAAGACGGAGCAGGCCTGAATACCCAAAAAGCAACCACCCAAAAAAAAAAAAAAAAAAGAAAAATCACGTTTACAAGCTGCCTTCCTAGGAGCACGGCCGGGGCCTCGACTAACGGCAAGGGAAGCCCCAGCAGAGTCAGGCTGACAGTACCGGCCCTGCTCGCCTCAGCGCGGGGAGCTGGGACCCAGGGCGCTCCGAGCCACCGGGACGGCTCCGCCGCGGCTCGGCAACACCCCGGCAGGGGCCTCTCCGCCACCGGGGCGGGCAGGGGCGGCCACTCCCGCTCCCCCCCTTACCGCCGATGATGGTGCGGATGAGGGAGGCGTGCCCCGGGCAGTCGACCAGCGTGAACTGGGCCTCCGCTCGCATGGATTTGATTTCTGCACACAAGTATCAAATCTCCACACCCATGGGTTATTTTTACAAGCACT
>JANHFX010007234.1:24308-36454 GCA_027560015.1 Chloroceryle amazona | reverse complement strand
CCTCCGCGGGCAGGGTCCTGCTCCCGCCCGGCCCCGCGCAGGTCGCGGGAAGCGGCGGGTCCCGCTGGGACGGGGCGAGGCCGCCGGGACCGCGGGCAATAAACTCGTGGTGTTGGAGACGGCTCGGTTCGGTTCGGTTCATGTGAGTACGGGAGCGCCTCTCGGGGGTCTGGGGCGGCCCGGCCGAGTCCCAGCAGGTCGGGGAGGCTTTGTCCCCTCGGAGCGCCCAAGGGCGGCTTAGCTCGGTCGCTCGTCGCTGCTGTAGGGCCGCGTCATGGCGGTCTGGTGCCCTGGGGCTCCCCCGCTGGCCGGCCCGGGCAGGTCTGAGCCGTCTGGAGTGAGCAGGCGGGAGCCCGGCAGGACCCTGTTCGTTTGCTTCGTGTTGCTGGCATCGGGGGGTGGGGGGAGCGGTTGGAGCGGGGGTTCCCTGTGGGCTGTGTGCTCAACGGTGGTCGCTGAGAGGCCGCTGCCGTCCCTCTGAGGGGAATTCCCTTGCGGCGGAGGTCTGGAGTCAGCCGAAACGCCGCTCTGGTCCTTGCTGATTTTTAATTTATATAAGGGATTTAATCACGGGGCTTAGTGTGCGCTGTAGCTGTAGGGTGGCATTCCAGAGGCAGATACCGCACTTGGAAAGGAAGCAGGCACGCGAAGTGGTTCTTCTGAGATCAGTTGCGTTCCTTTACTCAGCCTGTCGACCGAAATTTGCTGGTGGCAGAGCAGTGGGCTGCTGAAGAAACTGCAGTACGAGCGTGGGAAGTGTCAGCTGAGCTTTCGATAGGAACGACCGTTACTTATTGAAAAGTTGATGCCTTTTCTGTTTTGGTAAATGTTACATATGTTTGTTATACTTTTTAGATAGACTTCAGTCAGTAAAAACCAGAGTATTACTAAGTATTTGATCCCTCTTCAGTAAAGATACTTGAAAGATTTGACATACAGCACATGTTCTGTAGAGAGGTGTAGGCATTGGATAATAGGGATGAGTTTATGTTTAGTTGCTTGTTAGATTATGTCCAGGGCTAACCAACATACAGAGTGTAACTCAAGTACTCTATACCTTGAGCTAATCAATAAGTGTTTTTCTTCTGGGTTTAGCAACTGGCAAAATCAAGAAAATACTACTGCAAAATAAGTAATCTTTGCATTTCCCGGTCTTTCCATTTCTCTGTCTCAGATTATTTTTTTCTTTAGTACATTCATTGCTTTTCACAGCTAGTTTTGTGACTTAGGATGCTTCCATGAAATCTGTAGTAAGGTCAGGCAATGGTGATTAAACACAGCATCCTGTTTTTGTATGCCCTTAGCATCCACTCACTGTATTATTCTCCGGATAGGTTGCAATAATACATAACTTGGCAGACCTGGTGGTGAGCCTGTGTGGAAGCCCAAAACCTGTAAAATAAAAGCAAAGTCCTAAAATTGAAGTTTTAATACTGGGTATTATTAAGAAGGCCATAGAAAGTAGTATCAGATAAGTTTTGATGAAATTCTATCAAATAGTTGAAGTGCTTTGGTTTGTGTGTTGTTTTGTGGGGGGTTTTTTTGTGTGTGAATTTTTTTGTTTGTTTGTTGGGGTTTTTTTTCATTTCATTTTGTGTATTGGTTGGTTTTTTTTATCTTGCCTCAAGGATTTTGCTTGTCAGGGTGACTTCAATCTCCCCATCCTGTCACAAATTCACAATATATTCTTGTTGTGGTAATTTTCACTTGAAATAATTTAAAGAAATATATTGATGAATTGCTTTGATGTTTTATCAGGGCTGAATCCTGAAGGTACAACATGTTGAAGGCAGAGTGATTTAAGTCAAAATGATTCTTAAAACTCTCTTCTAGCAAATTTGGGTTCTAGGGTTTTGTTGTTTTTTGTTTGTTTGTTTTCAGTTATAAATATGAAACTTGTGCATATTTTCCATATATTGCTATAGATGTATTTGTTTTAACACCTTTCAATGCAAACAGAGAAGGAAACAGCTAGTTCCCCAGGCTGAAAGAAATGGACAGTCTGGAGAGAATGGTATCAAATGAGAGAGCATATTTGCTACAAAAAAAAAAGGACATCTGTACAAATCTGGAAATAGTCCATCAGGACTCTTGAGTTGCCTAGAACCTTGAAGATTTGATGCTTCTGGTGATGAAGCATGTGTGAGTGGGAAAACAATCTGAAAAATAAAAGTTTAGTGCAGAAACTTTTGACAACATTTTAACTCTGATATGAATAAAACAATGGCAAGCTGGCCCAGGGCCTCTTGATCAAAGGAGGGCCAAACAGTTCCTGGGTATTTCTGCATCCTTTTGATTTAGGAGGTGTTCTCTGTAATGGCTCTTCTCCTAAATATATTTGACTGAAGTCTGTTTAGTATGTTATTACCATTTCAATTTCATAAGTTGTCCAAGAAGGGAGCAATGAAGTTAATTCTATGCCCTGATGAGGAGAAGCAAGCAGCCCAGTAGGACTTCCTACACTTCACAAAATCCTTTAAATCAATTCACAGCATTTTCTTAAAATTCTTCCTGGAAATCAGTCAAGGGATTCCAGTCTGCTAGTCTTTGACTTTCTACTGACCTGGAAGTTTCCAAATATCACATTTTCCTGAAAAGAGCACTATAAAATGCACATTGGAGCATTACTCACATTACAGGGCATGCTGGTGGTGTTCTTCCCTTTTCCTGCTCTTGTTCTTTCTAAAGTTGCCTGCTTAATATCCTTGGTAGAATCACATTTTTAAAGCACAGAGTCCTAATTGAAAGAATGTTGAGATATATATTTAAATGTAATGCTTATCACCAAATTTTCACACTATATGCTTGACACACTGAATTCCTAATGTAAGTGATGCATCTTCACAGGAATTTGATTGGTGTTTGCAAATTATCTCTTAATCTTTTGTTTGTTTTTCTTCTGTAAACTCCACAGAGACCTGGTTGGTTGTGACTTTGTGGGGGGAGTGTTGTCACTTCTTAAGTTAGGAGTAAAGTAAAAAACTCAGGGCTTTTATTAATCTGTAATATATCGAGATACAGAGCACTCATTTTGATTGGCATGAAGCTTTAAAAATGGTCTCTGGAAGCATTGTGAAAATGCCTCAAAATATTTCTGTATCTTTGTTATATAGCATGTTTTCTACTATAAGACTGTGCTAGTTTATGTTGGAAGATAGTAAGTGTAAGTTAATAATTAACTGATTATACTAATTAGTGATTTGTGCATTTTCATTCTGAATAGACCACTTCTAAAATTACTACTCCGTGTAGATGTACTAATTAGTAACAGAATCAAATTAGAAAAGTGCCAGTTTCTCAGTTCCCCTCTCTGCCAAATACTAAAGTAGAATAAATCATTTTATGGATGTCCTCTTACTCTGTTCATTTCTGAAAAAGCCCTAAGTAGCAGCAGAGGTAGCTTGTACATTCTGAAGGACAAGAACTCAAATAATAGCATCAAAATGAAGAGTAGATCTTCAATTGACAAGAAAAAAAAAAGCCTTGAGATGCAAAACAGGAGATAAGTGTTATCCAAGACTTGTCTAGACCAAGAGTGGGGAAAAAAAATGAGCTCTCCAATCCTTACAAGTCCCTGTAAGCATACTGGGGAAATATCTAGATAATGAGAATAACATAAAGCAGTTGACATAAGAGCGATTGTTCAAGTGTGCAGGAAGACAAATCTGGTATCTACTATAATATTTCTGAACTTATGATTCTTATTACCATCACCAAGAAACAATTCCCTTGTTAGATTTCCTGTCACCCTAGGAATAAGGGGAAAATCGATGTTTATTTTTATATTTCCATGGTTACAATGGTATTAAACAGTAGGGAAAATAATAATTTTCATAGTTCCATTAATATTAAACATGGGGGGGAAGCCTCTGATGGTTTTTCCCCCCCTGGTGTGGTGGAACCCATCCTTATTCCTAATAGGGTTTCAAACAGATTAGGATACTTCTCAAAGCAGCCTTCTGCTTTCATTGTTTGGATTTGTTTTTGTTGGTTTTTTTTTACATCTACTTTTATTTCTTTGTTTATTTTTGTGCTTAGGGAAAAAAAAAACAAAACAATAAAACATTCCTTTAAGCAAAACCTGAAAAATAGTTTATTGATTACATTGGTTGACCCTATTCAGCAAGTCATCAGTTAGTTTTCTTTTCTTGTTCTCTACGAGAAAAAAAAAAAATCTAATACTGTCTGCATTGTGATGTTAGAGGTCAATTTCTTCAGAGCAAGAGTAAAAAAACACCAGTGTTTTACTACACAGGTGATTGATTTATTCAGCTTTCACAGTTAGCAGGTCTTTGATGTGTTTTGTTCTCCCAAATGATCACGCTTGGAAATATCCTAATTAGAAGGCTGTGTTTTACTACACGTTTTTAAAAGTTAGATAAAACACAGCTAGATAAGAGGGAAATATTGCTTTTGCTGGGGGTAATGGAAAAACCTTACAGAAGACGAGCAAAAGATCTCAAATTCATTCTCATCTGTTACACCTTAATCACTTCTGGCAGATGTTTGCCTAACTAGTTTTTAAAGCCTTCCAGTGATGGATATTCCACAACCTCCATAGGCAGCCTCTTCAGTCCTTTGCTCTTACTTGAATGTTTTCCAAATATCTAGCTTAAATCTTCCTTGCTTTTTTCTGTCTGCAGTAGACCTGGAGAACAGTTTAGTCCTGTTCTCATACCAACCTCTTTGTGTTTTAAGAGCCAGAGCAGGTCTCCCATTTATCTTCTCTAATATAGACTAAACAACTACACTTTTTTCAAGCTTTTTGATCTTCTTTCAAGTGCCTTTAAGAAGTTGAGAGATGGGAAAGGAAAACCTGAACAAAAGCAAACCTCTGTGCAGTTGGGGGTGTTCTTAAGTATGCATGAGTGCAATGTGAATATTGCTTGGGAAGCCTCTTGAGCAGCTGAGACAGTTTGCCTCTAATGAAATGTGGCTAGTCAGGCCTTTCCTGATCTGTATCTCCTTTATTTCCTCTTGTCTCCCTCACCCCTCTTTTCTAAAGAAGCTATTACAAGTTTGAATTATTTTTTTTTATTATTTCTATTTATTTTCTTTAAACTGGAGGGAGAGGCATGGAAAGGGAATAGATTCCCATGGCAAGGGAATAGATTCCCACGCGAGAAGTTCTTCTTCTCTATAATGTTTGTGGTGTGGTGGTGTGTTAATTGTTTAATTCATTAGTTAGTTGCCTTTACACTTTTTGAGGCATAAAGTTTTCTAATGGTGAAGTCCATAGGAAACATTTTGCAAGCAGGAATTTCTCTTCTGAAACTGTATTCCCCGTGGTTCCAGTCAGTTGAGTAGATCTGACAGAACAAGGGAAAGCACTTGAGCATAATAAAAATGTGCTAGTTGGGTAGCATGATGGCTCCAAGTGTCTTGAGAGTGACACTATCTTCATTATCTTCCTTGAACCAAACAGTTCAAGGCTACGTGCTTCTATTTAAATTAGAGAAGTTCATTGCCTGAGCATATTCTGTGCTTCTGACAAATGCTTTTAAGTTCAGTAGGGTTAGAAATTTGTAAGCAATTATAACTGGGGCTTTTAGACATGGCAATTGCTGGTATTCTTGGTGATAAAATGTAGTGTGCCAGATCCTGTTCAGTTTTTTAGGGGATGGTTGCTTATGTTGCAATCATGGCCTGTTCCTGGGTGATACTCTGCAATACCAGATGATTGGCCAACACAAAAGGAAATTAGTTTAATTTATAGCTTGTTTTTTTTTCCCTAAATGCTGGAGTTTTGGTTTGGGTTTGTTGGGTTTTGGGTTGGCTGGTTTGTTCGTTTTCTAACCCCTAAAGAAACCATCTTAAAAATGTCTTGCATTTCAAGACTGGAGCTGTTTCAGGACTTAGTGTCCTCTTTCTTATTCCTAGCTTGTAAAATAGTTTGTGATTTCAGTTTTCAATATCATATTTTAAATAAATGTCCAATTTAAATGGAAAAAGAAGAGGAGGAGTTCATTTGTCCTGTTGTGTGCTATTCATTTTGCAATAGTAATTAATCTACTCCAATAATTCTAATGCTGCTGTTTACAGGCTAACACTGAGCTGCATGAACAGTGGCCTGTGACCAACAAAGAATTTGTTTCTGGATTATAGTGGATCTTCTTCCTTTTGAATGTCCTTGGTTCCGTTCCTCTTTTGTTGCTCAACAAATCTGGTCCCCTACCATGGGATCTGGGCAGGAATGGGGTTATAAAAGTAACTAGGAAAATAAGTCAGCATCTGAGTAATCATCTCTTTGAAGTCTTGGAGCAGAGCACCTTGCAGTGCACTTGCATATTTGTGGTTTGGTTTTGCTTCGTTCTGTTTTGTCCAAGTATTGTCAGTTGGTTCGTGGTGTTCTGCTAAGGGCAGATGACCCATTCTGTCCATAGAATCTGAGGAGGGAGTGTTTGTCCAAAGAACCTCTGTGTCCACAAGGAGTGTGAGTATTACTAATAACAAGTATGAATTACTTTTAAAGGGACAAGTGAGGGAATCATCTCTGCCTACCCATATGAAATAGAATGTTTCTCTATTTTCATTTACAACCTAGAGTAGTGATAGTCTGAAACTGATGCATCTTGACGATTAAACGCATCAATGGGGACTGTACCAGCTGTCATCACTTGTTGACACTTGCTGGTTCTCAGGAAAATTACTTTGATACCTCACTGAAATGAGAATTGGATAAATTCCTCTTTGCTGTGTACAATTTTCAGGGAGAAATTCCAGAAAAGAAGCAACTTCTGCTCACCTAGCTTTAACAGTAATTTTTTTTATTACACTCCACAACTTTGTATGCAATTCTTAAGTTTTTATCTCTCATTATATAAATTAATAGCCTTGAAAATATTCCTTGACTTCAAAACGCATAGATAGGCAATCTGAAACTTGCATTCATATTAGAAAGCAATGTATACTGTATTTAACCATCATCCATTAAATGCAATTCATGGTAAAGAATCCCTTATTCCCTCAGAACGCTGGGAGAAAAAACCTGCTATGGTGGATTAGAGGAAAATTGAATTTCTTTCAGAACTGCTTCCCCGACGTGTTGTCTCGTATCCAAATTACCCGAAAGCAGACAGATTGAGATGCTTTTTGCATTTGAAAGTGGCTGGCAATTCTCTGTTGAGATCATTTGGTATATAACCTTTTGGCATAAAACTGTCCATTATAGAAAACTTCTATTTTCATTTCACTCTCATCAGGAGCTTTCCCAACATAACTTCAACTGAGTATGAATTAATAGCTTAAAGATTAGTCTGTGACTTCAGGACCCTTTCTCGGAAACGATCCATGGCTATTGGATCTGTTTTCTATCCCAGAATGTTTCTCAATTAGTTTAATATACAGCTCTGTAGTGGCATCTTGTTTCAGGCTCTGAAGATAAGTGAGCAGATGATTTCAGCAGCTCTGTTGACGGGAGCAGCCTATTCCCCCAAGAGTGCATGAGCTTGCACGTGGCATGTGAGAGGCACTGCGCTGGGCTTGGCAGCAGCTGCTCTGGAAATCGAGGCTCTACATTCACATGTGTGCTTGTCCTACTGGAAGGTTTGGAACCTTCTGTGTGAAGTACTCTACTAATTGCTAACAGTCACACACTAAGGAAGTCACCGTTGCCAACTAGGGGATGACATGGAATTGTACACTGGGGAAATTAATGTTTTCTTAGGGGTTGAATTGCACTGCTACGTCACGGCGTGAGTGATTTAACATCCATATGACCGTCTATAAAAGAATACTAATGGTAAGAACTAGGCACAGATTTTGAATTATTCTTCCTTTACATATAGCTTATAATTACATTTTACTGAGAACTTACCTGCGAATTTGCACTTTTTGAAGATGCTAAACCAGGATATCAGAATAGAAAACAACTGGTTTAAAATGCTTGGTTTTTACTAGAATAATTTGGAACATGGCAGAATAAGAATTTCGCTCAGTTTGACTTAAACTGGGGAAACAAAAGAAGCTTTGAAGCCATAGATGAAATACAGCTATTCCCAAAAGGTACTTGGAGGATTTTTCTGTTGCATACTGTCAGTCTTAATAGCTGACATCATCCTTCTCAATGTTCTGAGTACACAAGGATCTTGTCTAGTTGTTTGGGTTTTTTTCTTTGCACAGATCTAGTCTTGCAAGAAGGCAAAATAATTTTCATCCTAGCAGTTCTAAAAGCAGTGAACCTCAAATGCTTTTCACTACATACAACTACAAAGAAGGTGCTGAAAGGCAATTGCAGGGCTGCTTCCATTTTTAGTACCATTAACAGGTATAACGTTGCTGTGCTTTCTCTCAAGCAGTGCTTAACTATTTATAGAAGATGTGGTTCAGAAGTTTACCTAGGCTAACATACTATTGACTTAATAGCCATGTGGCTCTTCTGGACTGTGCCCAGAGGAGTGCTGAGTGAACTCACTTAGAAATTGGCTTCCCAAGTGCTCATAAAGTCAGGTATTTCGTTACACTGATGTTCCTAACTTAGTTCTTTTCAGTACCAGTGCGTGAACATTTTCCTGGGAAGTTACTCACCAGTATGCAATGTTAATTTAACAGAGGGAAGAAAGGGGTGGGGGTGTCTGTCCTGTACCAGCTAAGAGTTTTTCAAGGGGTGCTAAAAGGTAATCCACAAAATTCTTGATGTTCTCGTCTAGTTTAGAATATAGAAAATAAATCAGGCCAAAAATAACCCTTTCAAGATGTCCCCCTGTGGTTTGGGAAGGGCATTTCTGTGTGTCAGCTAGAATAACAATACGAGTCAAAAGTGTCATTTGTTTGCACGGGGTTTACATTTGATTTACCAGTCTTGGCAAACTGATTTGATTTTTACAATGTGAAATAAGCATATAAAAACTAGGCAGAGATTCTCTTTTAATAAGAAACAATTTTCATTTTTAAAAAAGTGTTAAATATAAGCAGCATTTGCTGTACAGGGAAAAGTGGCTTGTTGGTATACAAGAAACAAAAGAAGCTTTTACATAATAAGCAGATCAGAAAGGGCTATGTACTAATATAACCCTTTGGTGGATACTCATGTCAGAGCAGAGGGAAAGCTGGCACTTGGATTTCAAGTATCTTCTGAAGTATTACTTTCTGCACTTCCTTTAGAAATGATTGACAGGTAGTTGCTGTAGAGTCTTTGCTTCAGAATCACAGAATGTTGTTTTATTTTCCTGCTGAGAATAGCAAAGTGTTAAAGTTAGA
This sequence comes from Chloroceryle amazona, assembly GCA_027560015.1. NCBI lineage: Eukaryota > Metazoa > Chordata > Aves > Coraciiformes > Cerylidae > Chloroceryle > Chloroceryle amazona. The sequence continues at coordinate 27,256 of JANHFX010007234.1, read as the reverse complement.
AAAATCAATGAAATATCTACGAAACCGTGTTCTACTTGGTATCAACAGGTAGATTTCAGTGCACTTCTGATTACTCTTCTGCTATCTGATTTACAGGTAGTTTACTCTGTAGCTATAACAATAATCTGAAGCCTTTACTCCCCAGTAAACCCTGGAGGCTGACCTGAAGTACAGATTCTTTGAGTTCCTGTGGCATATGCTGAATTGGACGCATTTTTAAGTTTGGAAATCACTCATTAAGGTCAAAGAAACAAGGTAGCTTGTCATGGGTGTTGCATCTTTTCCATGAAGGAATTTGTGGGAGAATTCCTTCTGAGTGTAGTGATTGTGTACTGTAAGATTCTGATAGTGCTGTTAATATCCGAAAGATGCACACTAATGAAAAAATACATAGGGCTGTCCAACTGTTCTGGCATATGAACTGCTACTTAAATTTCGGTCTGCACTATAAAGCAGAACCAGATGACTCTTTACTGAACTCCCAGGGGACCTGGCACACGTAGTGGCTGTGTAACCTGCTGAGGCTTAAGTCAAGCAGTGCAAAGAAGTTGCTTCTCTTGAGCCATGTTGTGAGCCATCCATGTCTATTGAATTACTGGGCAGTCTTCTCAGATTAATAAATTACTTACAACTTTGTACACAGTCTTTGTTACTGAAGTTTTTTGGTAATTCTGAAGGCAAAAATTTTGTTACAAACCACATCCAAATCATTTGACTTGTTTTAACCTGGAGAGAACTCCTTGTAGCCAAGGCTCTGGTGTGTTTGGTCCTTGGGGTGTCAGCAAAGAGGTGGGAAGGAGTACAAAGTTAATTCAGAATTGGACTGAGACAAGCATCAGTAGAAACTTCTCCCTGAATATAAATGTAGCACAAGCTTAGAGCCAGAATGTGAATGAAACTACGAGCAACTTACCTTAACCTTGGAATGCTGTAGCTGTAGTGTGTTAAGATGTGATGCAGTTAATTAATATGTTGTGGCATTTACTAAGTCTGGAAATGCAAACTTGAAAAAAGTACTAAAATTTTTCCTTCTGAGTATTGAGTTTCTAATGATCTCTCTCATACAGGTCCAAGACATCCATTTTAAATCAAATTAAGCTGGTTATAATACTGGAGTAAAAAAATGATGCTTCTACCTTTATTTGTTGTAACATATGCTATCTCACTTCTTCATTTATTTCTTAAATGGAGCATTTTGCCTGTCTCATTAATGCTGTGACTTGCTTATGACTTTGATACATCATTCCCTTTCAAGACAGACTTGTCTTCATGTTTAAAAATAACCATTACTGAGTAACTTCTGTTGCCTCAAAATTGGTACAGTGGATAAGACTTTTTTTGTGCAATGTTCTATCCCATTAAAAAAAATAAAAATCTCTTTCATGCTGCAGTGTTCTCCAATATGAGAAAGTTTGTTTGTGTTTTTACTGTTTACAGCCCTTTAAAATAGGGAGCAGTAGGCCCTTAGGACTATTGGAAGACCTGTCTGCAGCTGAGGTTGAGCCTGATTTATCTGGCAACCAGAAGGGTTGGACTGTGGTCCCCAGAGCTAGCAAATCATTCCTTGGGGCTGGCATTGCTACTTGGATGGACTGTGCTGGACACGTTAGTTGTTTGGAAATCTGCAAAGCAATTATTCTGACTCTCGGTGCAAAAGATGTGAGTTGAAATAACATATGGCAGAAATGTACAGCTTTGGCTAAAAATTTGCTGCTTGGCAAATAGCTGTCAGTGCTGACTACACAGGAGGTTGTAGTTTTAGAATACTTAAAAAATTGTACTTAAGTACTTAAGCCAAAAAAACCTGAGCTATTCAACTATTCAAACCCCCAATTATAGCAATCACTTATTTGGGGAGAATGAAGAAGATAGAGTTCTTAGGTCTTTTTGCATTTATAAGTTTGCAAAACAGTATTGCCATACTTCACCCTCTCACATTTACGCAGTAATTCCATTTTACTCGTCTTAAAAAGCACATTGCTTCTCTACCAAAATACAGGGATGACAGTTAACATTTCATTTGATGTCTTACAATGCCACGCTTTAGTGCCTGGCAGGGGATCAGTAATCTAATACTGAGAGTGAAAAATGAGGTTCCGCGATGATTTATTTGATAAAAATTTGTAGATTTTGAGGTTTTACACTACAAGTCGTCTATATTGCTCAAAATCTTGACAAAAAATACAGTGGATTTTTTTGTTTTGTTAATTGTGCTGCCATTTTTAGCCATTGCTTTTCAAGTGTTTGACTTTGTTTTGGAAAAACATTTGGTAGCTCTCCTTGCTGTATCCAGAGAAGGACCTGGGTGAGTGTCTACATTTTGATCATCTACACAAGTTTGCTTAAGGCCTTGAGCCATATTTTTAGTTCCCTAAACTTACTTTGACAACATGAGATTCAGGAAAACTATTTTCTTCTTCCCTTCCAGAGCTAACAATATACTTAATTCTGAAAGGCAGATGAGCTGGTAGTTAAATCTTAACTGATACGTGCCTGTTTTTCACTGTGAGGGAAGTGATAAATTTAAGTGTCGTGGGGGGTGCATTGTCACTTTTTGCTCTATTGTAACAATGAAACAATGCCTTTGATTGTGATTAAGCAGTCTCAAGCAATGCAGAAGTTGGATCTAATACCTAAGATACTCCTGTTAGTGTTACTCTGTTTCCTGATACTGTTGCCTATTTGTATATAGATTTGAGACACTTTTTTTTTGAAACCTGTTTGTGAACAGCTTCATATTTCACTTTATTTTGCGATTGAGAAATTACATTTTTTTCCACAGATATAACTGAAAAAGCTGTGTTTGGGTTACGTAAATCAGATTCTTCTCTGTCTCTTGAAGCCTAGAAACATTTAATCTTTTAGAATGGTATTTACAGTACTGCCCGAGAAGGAATATTTGGGTGTAAAAGCCACGATTGCATTTACAATGTGTAACAGGTATAAAA